>JAKUCV010000540.1:0-16597 GCA_028386065.3 Turnera subulata | reverse complement strand
ATGGGACTCTCTTCTCAGGTCGCGAATATACAGAAACTTGTAACTGATCTGAAACATCATGTAACTCCGTAGAGTGCTTTTCCTTTGTTGTAAGATGTTTATGAAATCAATAAAATGAGCTTTCTTCTTAAATCGAAACTCTATTGTTGCGAAATCTCGTGTTAAACAGATTAAAACCAGCAATAAAGGTATGGAATTAATCATAAGGAAATTATAAACGAACTAGAACTCGTTTAATAAAGTCAAAACATTAAGAGATTTTAACATGTCAAGTTTCCATATTCGGCGCCCTAGATCGATCGTGAACATCCTCGATCCCGAAAACGTATCGTACACAGTTAACGGTGACGTCTGTTAGCCTCGTGAAAAAGATACCCGTTAACTGGCAAGGTGATGATCACGGGAGTGTCCTGTGTCCCTCGAAAGACACGTTACCCACTTGTCCACAATTGTTCGTATGAGCCAAAAACGTCTGTCTCGTCTCGCATCTCTCCACGCTGTCCGAACAGCTGTAAGCTTGTCGCACACGCACTCTACTCGAGGTGTGATCCACACGGTTTAGCCACAACGGTCACGAGTGCATGTGACAAAGATGTAGGAACAAGTCTTAAGGAGACTAAAATGAAGTAGCCCGGAAAATTGAAAATTGTAAGGTGAAGAAGGACTGATAACCTCTGGCATTTATTGCCCGAACAACAAACACATAGCGTGTCGAAGCAATAAATGAGGCAACGGTAAAATTTCAAAACGCGGACACTTGAAATTCGAACGTAATAAACACGCTCCTCCTAAGGTTATAAAAGACGGTAGGATGAGGAGTAAGTTATCCAAAGCATTTTAAAGCAACCACACACCCAGACAACGAAACCTCAAAACTCAAGAAAAACTAAACACCCACATATCCAGAACACAATGCCTGCCCCATCATCACTTTTCTTTGTTGAAGGTGCCAACCTTGGCAGAAGGAATCGACTGGCCTACAGCATGGTCAATGAGCGTGCCGAAGAACTACCAAACGAGCTCGGCAGGATGCCCCGACTGGTATTCGTCGACGAGCTCTACTCATCGCGGTTCTTTGTCACTCCAATGGAAGAGGTGATCTACCTGGAGGATCACGGAATGCTGAGGACATCCTACTACGGATCGGCGAATACCGTGATGTTCTTCATCTCCGACAGGCTTCAGGAATTCAACCTGGAGTCCACCTACCAGACTGTGGAGCAAGGTGCATACTACCAGCTTGCGATGATGGCTCAGAGCATACCTAGAATGACGCGCTTACCTCCAACTTGGCCAAAGGTGCGGCTGCTGGTGTGGAATTGTAGAGGAGTTGCAAGGCGTGCTCAAGAGTTCACACGAACGCTGAGGGACTTGAAGAACCAGTATAAACCGAATATGGTTCTTCTGACGGAGACGCAGTGGCAACCTCGGGACGATCACGGTCTCATCCCACTCCGTTTCCCTCAAGCTAACCGGTTCGAGATTCCTGGCCAGCGCGACAGAGGCGGCATGTGGCTCTCGTGGAGCGACAAAGTCACGGTCAACATCAACAGCGATCCAAATAGCTTCCTTGTCAACGTCGTTCCGAACTGTTAAATGTATTTCTGTTTTTATAAAATATCAAATCTCAATGTAATGTTTCTGTTTGTATTTCAAGTATTAGTATTATCAATAATATTTATGTTTCCGCTTAATTATGACATCAATTCCACTTATGTGAATGCTCCTTGAAACAAACATTGACAACTTCCATTCTTATTACAATTCATCCTCGAGATTTTACATAATAATAATAATACTAAAAGAAAAGAACAAAACAAATTGAAATGAAATCTCTCAAGACATCTCATTCTTTTGGAGCGTCAGCAGCTTCCTCTCGAGTGATAGAATACACCCTAGGAGTCGCCATAGGTCGAACAGCACCTCCGCAGCTCGGGGCTCAAGCACTCTCTCGACTGCCTCCCTGGTGTCCACCACTCNCTCGGTAATCCACAATTCATTAAATGAATAAATATAAACGTATTTTGGTAATTAAATTCCAAAATTTAAATACATGGCATAACCGAGACAAACATAGGTAATTACCGTCTAACACTCGTAAAAACGAGAAGTATAGTCCGCTGGGCAGAACCCGAGCCTTCGCCGGAACAGTGCGCGCTCGCCGGATTCCGGTCACCTCGCCGGAATTTCACCCAAAACTGCCACCCTCTACACCCCTGTTCAATTTGGACCCCCCCTGACACAAACCGAAGACCAAACCATCCGGTCAGAACCGACCACCGGGTAAGCGAAGAGAGGACAAGGAAGTAGAGAAGGCGGTGCTTACCGGAGGAGTCGAAGGCACGACTCACTGGTGGCCTCGTCGACTCTGCACACGCCGGCCCTCGTCCCAGCCTTCTTCGCGACTCGTGGTGGTAGCGGCGGTTTCGTGCCCCAGCGACGGCGACACAGGAAGTAGAAGGGAGGATGTATGGCGGCGGCGGCAATTTTTTGTGAGAGGGAGCAGAGAGGACGGAAGGAGGAGAAAGAGAAGAGAGGAAGAAGGAAAAGATGAGGAAGGAGAAGGGAGGTTGTGGGGTTAATGGCGTGATTGAGGGGGTGGCAGTGGACGACAATGCCGTTGTGGGTGGCGGCAGTAAGTGGAGAAACAACGGGCAGAAAAGAAAAGAAAAGTGGAGAAGAAGGGAAGAAAGAGGAGAAGGAAAGGAGGGTTTTAGGGTTGGCCGCCTCAGCCCCGAAACGACGTCGTTTCGGGCTGAGGCGCGGTCAACCCACTTCGGTCAACGCACGGGCTTTTTTTTTATATAATTTTACCCCAAAACGACGTAGTTTGGATTAAAACTACGATAAACGTCGTGTTTCATCCCGAAACACGGTTTGGGTCCGACAAAGCTCAAAAGCGACATATTACCGCTAAAAATTAATAAATCCAAAGAGAATTAAATTAATTTATTTCCATTACCGAAATTCGGAATTTTCTTTATAAATCCAAAAACGGAAAACCGGGGCGTTACACGTGTGACGTGCGGAAGCCTCCGCACTTCAACTTTATATATGAGTTATAGATAATATCAAACATTACATGACAACATCAGTAGTAACTCAAGCTCACACAAAGAGAGAAAAAAACATCGGTAGTCAAAAACTACTACAAGAAGGCTCTTGTGTCCGTGTGATGATGAGTCACTTGGTGTAAACTGGGGTTGTCTTTTGTGTGAATGGGAATGATAAAATCATGTATCTGATTTTTTTAATTTATTTTTTTTCTGATCCTAGAACTAGATTAGTAGATTCCATCCACATTGCGCAGTTGTAGACTTGTAGGTAGGTTAGTCTCCCCAAGGGGAAATCGTCTGTGCGAATATTTTGATCAAATACTTAGTTTTTACGACTTGCCGTTCCCGAACAAAAGAAAGAAAGAAGATATAATTGTTTTGTTATGAAGTTGGGAAAGATTTTCACTATTTGATGGAATAATACAAACTTGATCAAACTTGATCAAGGTAATAATACAACTTTGGTAATAATAATACACTTTTGATAATAATATGTAGAAGAGAATAATAAATGTAGATGGAGGGAGATTGAAAGAGAAGTGTATGGAATGAGAAGAGAGTGAAGTTTATGGTGCGTTGTAAGTGCATGAAGGTGAAGGAATGAAGGGGTATTTATAGTTGGAAATGGGAGGATAAAAACAAATAAGTATGATTAATTTAAAAGGATAAAATCAAAAGGATGTTAGGTAAAGGAAGATGATATTAGGATTAGGACAAATGGAATTATGGAGAGTAATTAGCTAAAGAGATGATTCCAAGTAGAAGTTTGGTGTATGGGTAAAGTATTTACCGGGGATAAATTTGGGTATGGTAAAAATGAGTTTTACTGGATAGTAACAATGACATTCACCATAATTTATTTATAACATTCCCCTTTGAATGTCATTGCACCTTAGATAGAATACGCTTAGGAAGTACTGCCTCGTTAAAAACCTTACCAAGAAAAACCTAGTGGGACAAAAACTTGGTGAAGGAAAAAAGAGTGCAGTGCATATTCTACTCCCCCTGATTTTGGTATCCCTTGATATCTCGAATCCTCCATAAACCAATCCTCTTCATCAATTCTTCAAAAGTTGTAGTAGGAACTGATTTTGTAAATAAATCTGCCAAATGTCACTTGAATGATTCTTGATGTATCCTCCCTTCAATTGGGCAATGCAGCTAGCATTATCTTCATAAATCGTCGTTGGAACATCTTTCTCGCTAACTAATCCATATGAATCTTGACTATGCAGCATCATCGATCTTAGCCAAGCACATTCTCGGCTAACTTCATGTATGAACACAATTTCTCCATTATTTGAAGAGGCAACAACGATACTTTGTTTTCTGGTCACAATGATACTTGATGTATCCGCCTGTGCTTTATGTGGATCAAATAAAAGACCTACATCTGCAAAACTAACTAGATGCACCTTGGCCTCAAAAGGTTAAAATAATTCCATATACCAAGATAATAGAATATGTATTTATATATTATATTCCAATATAAATACGTTAGAACAAAATTATATTTTGCAAATAAATTTATAACAAAAGCTTCAGGCTTTATGCTACTAGCAAGATAAATTGCACTTAGATTGGATACTTCAGGACCAATCTAATTCTTTATGAGATTTTTCATCATAGCACGGCATTTGGAAGCTTCTTCAGGAGTTCCAATAATATTTAAATTACAAAAACACATGAATTATCAACATAAGCAAAAATAAATTCATGCACATACTTTATACTATGCACACACAAATTGATTTAAACCATCAATTTAACTTAATTTTGTATATTCCCGGAAATTAGTTGCTTCAAGCAACTTGAATCCTTCAGGAATTCTCTTATATACGTCATGATATATGGATCTATAGAAATATAGGCTGTAAGGGCATCTATTAGATGCGTTTCTAATTTTTCATATTATGCCAGACTTATCAAAAATAATTGCATCCACCAAAAGGGAGTATATCTCCTCACAATTAATATCAAGTCGTTTGGGTAAAACCTTGTGCGATAAGCCGTGCTTTGAATTTCTCTATTATGATTTCCTTTTTGCACAAATACGTATTTTTCAATCGACTGGTTCTACACCATCTGGTGTACGGACTACAGGTCCGGAAAATATCTTGCTTCACTTGCGAGTCTAACACAGCCTTAATCATGTTTCTCAATTTGACCAATCATTCTACGCCTACATTGACCACCAGATGTAGGTTCATGATCCTCATTTTATTTAGCGCTATATTATAAATAAAACAAATATTCCGTCGACGGTTATTTCACGTCGGTTCCATCACATTCCTGACACTGTAATTGAGATCTCATCATTTTTATTTATTTCAGATACCTGTGTTACTTCTGGAACTTTATCAATTGTGTCAGAAGACCTCTTCTGGAGGACATTTAATATGAACCTCTACTGGAGGCCATCTTTTCTAACTGGGGCCATCTTATCTCTTTTGCTCCTTTCTCTCTATCGAGAATTTTGTTTTCTTTTGGAACCGAGTATATTCTACGCTTCTTGCGTACTTTAGATTCAATTGCATACTATTCTTGTTCTTCTGGAACATTAATTTGAACAGGAACATTTGCAGCTGGTATACAAGATTTGGTCACTTTATGTGTCTGGCACTTGCATATCAATTTTCCTGCAAATGAATCATCTTTTGAACTTCAAGTTCACACTAATTTGTTTGAGGATCAGCAACTATATATTGATAATATATTTCAATAATATCTTGATCCAGCTGCTTACTTTCTCCCCCTGATGTTGGGTAAACTCTATTGTCAAATTAACAAATCTCCAACAGTTAGTCAATGGTTTCAATTACTTTGTAATTGATGGAGATTTTTATACCCAACATCTATTCCCAACCTTCTTTAAGGACCATCTTTACTATACTGTGGTGGAGCATTATATACTGTATAACCAACGGTTCGAAGATGGGAGTTACTAGGTTCGTGACCATGAATCAATTAAATGGGGAGACCTTATGATAACTTGTTGGCTTGATGCACACAAGTGTTGCTGCATATAAAATACCATTTTCTCAAACAGTAATATTTCATTAAAAATGGTCCTGCAATCAATTATCAATATTCCCCCAGATCTATTTGGATTTATTTCCAATGATATACATTATCCATTGAAGAAATATACCGGCATTATCTAGACATATAGTCTAATAACATAAGTAGGGATATGTACCTGCAAGTGGCTTAATCATCAAAATAAGTGCGCACAATGCCAACTTGCGTCACACAATAGACCATCTAGTCGATGCATCGTAAAAATTACCTAGATGGTCAACACGGCGGATTTATTAGTCCGTGTACATGTCCCTGAATTATTTCCAAACTTGCTGGTGATTCTAGGCCAATCTCATCTTAGGAAGGCCGTATAATTAATTTCGCAGCAAACAAACACGTGGAAATTCATTGATTGTAAAACTTCTGGTTTTTCAATGAATGACCAAATAAATTTCGTGCATCATTATTGACCTGGGATGGCCCATCCGGTCATGCCAAACAATAAGTCCATGTACCAACTTCAAGTTGGTGCCAGCTTCAGGCTGCTATTTATGTGCCAGCTTCAGGCTGGATATAATAACTTAGGAAAATTATTTACCAGCTTCTGGCTGGTGCATAGAAGCTATAAATCACATATCTATCTGCCAACTTCTAGTTGGTCTCAGCTGCGGGCTGTGCAAACTGTGTATTTAAACACTTAAAATTGCTAGCTTCAGGCTAGTGCATTCCAGCTTCTGGCTGGATATGGTAAGTTTCAATTACTCAATTGCTAGCTTCAGGCTGCAATACATGTGTCAATATTAGGCTTATTTCTGCCACTCATGTCGGAAAAGATCAGAATTATTGAGCAATAATTAAAGTAGTGGCAAACTTTTCCAAAAATAAAACTTCGAAGTTTGAAAAGCTTTGGAGTTTACTGACAAATAATGCAAAGTTTTTAATTACCAAAAAATCTTTTGGATCTTTTCGGAGACAGAAAAAGAGTCCACATTTGAAAAACTGACACCTAGCTGTCTAATCTCAGACTATAAGAAGGGGAGGCGGTTGAGACAGGAAGATGCAGAAAACTCAACAAGACAAAAAAAAATGCCTTCCCAGCTACTGTTTTCTTTGTTGAGGGTGCCTCTCTAGGAAGAAGGAATAGGTTAGCTTATAGCATGGTGAATGAGCAGCAAGAGGAATTACAGAATGATCTGGCGAGAATTCCTCGTTTAGTGTTTGTTGATGAACTTTATTCATCTAGGTTCTTTGTAACTCCTATGGAAGAAACATTCTTCCTAGAGGACCAAAGCAATCTAAGGGCTTCCTTTTATGGCTCGGCTAACTTTATTATGTTTTTCATATCTAATAGACTGCAGGAATTTCAGATAGAGCCTTCATGTCAAATTTTAAATCAAAGCAGTTATTATCAGGTTTCCATGATGGCTCGGAGCATCCCAAGGGTGACTGGGTTACCACCTACATGGCCTAAGGTACGACTTCTACTATGGAATTACAGGGGTGTAGCAAGAAGGTCCCAAGATTTTGTGCGTACCTTAAGGGATTTGAAGAATCAGTACAAGCCCAACATGGTACTGATTACTGAGACTTTGTGGCAAGCAGGAGAAAATCATGGTGTAATCCCACTCCGTTTTCCTGCAACGAATCGGTTTGAGATACCTGGAGAAAACAACATGGGTGGTATGTGGTTCTCCTGGAACGACAGTGTTAGGGTCAACATCAACAACGAGACTCAGAGTTTTAGAGTCAATGTTGTACCCAACAGATAAATATCTGCATAAACTTATGTATGAGGACAATTCCTCTTTGAATGTTCTCCAGTTATGGATCCATTATGCAATAATAATATGCATATTTTCTCTTTGCCATTAAAACCTCATCCAGGGCCATAAGCACAATTAATTATACTGTCTTATTCGCTTCAGGGAATAGAGTAGAGTCAATTCAACGGGATCCATAATAATCTCTTTTATTACTGTAAATGGGGATTTCTGT
The DNA here is from genome assembly GCA_028386065.3 of Turnera subulata. Classification (NCBI taxonomy): domain Eukaryota; kingdom Viridiplantae; phylum Streptophyta; class Magnoliopsida; order Malpighiales; family Passifloraceae; genus Turnera; species Turnera subulata. The sequence goes on along the minus strand of JAKUCV010000540.1, from coordinate 8,525 downwards.
ACTCTTCAAGAGTATTAGCTCTTCCAGAGCGTAAATATATGATCTTCTAGATCATAGCAAAGCATGCGTTCTTCAGGAACATATTCAAACTTATGCTCTTCTGGAGCGTATTAAATTTTTTTATTTCGAGATTGTACTATCACATGTTATGTGAAATAGTTGACATCCACACATATAATTCTTCCCTTTGGATGTTAACTTGCATTGTCTTCAGGACAAATGCCTGAGCCATTATTCTAGAAACGATGATAAAATGCTGTAAAGTAAATAAAATAAAATAAAATAGCACAAAATAATAAAACTGAAACATAAATTAAAATTATTCAATATATACTGGCATGCACCTTCAAGGTAAGCAAGATAATAACAGTATCCATCATCGGATGGTCATACAATATCCACCTTCTAGTGGTAATAAAATATCCACCTTCTGGTGGTCATACAACATCTTTCTTCAATTTTCCTCAAAGATCTGTGGGATTTTTTGGCAGTAAGACATCCAGTTTTTGTTGTATATTCGCTTTTTATTGCGTCTGCCAGACAATTTGCATTTAAAATGCATTCAATGCCCATAACAAATTTCTTTCGGAAATTTTAAGGGCCTTCAATTAACATAATTCCAAAATTTAATAAATAAAAGACTTAATTAAAAAATAAATAAACATGGGTCTTTTATAAATTAGCCTAGTCAAAAATAAATAACCGAAAATTAAATACGATGGGCCTTATATAAGCCCAAGAATAACGTAAATGAAATTAAAGCGAGAATTAAATGCAATGGGCCTTGTACGAGCCCAATCAAAACGTAAATAAAAATGAGAAATTAAATATAATGGGCCTTTTCGTAGCCCAATAAATAACCAAAAATTAAAGGCAATGGGCCTTTTATGAGCCCATTTGTAATTTAAATAAAAACATAAATTAAATACAATGAATCCACCAGATCGACATCATCGTCCACCAGATCGACATCATCGTCGAGAAGGGAAAGAACCAGCAAGAGATCATTCTCCCTCTTTGATGATCAAAAGACCTTTTTATACCCCATCTCTCCCTGATGATACATCACAGGACAGTTCTTCAGAAACATTTTCTGAAACCTCAGATTTTGAATCAGCTTATGCTGATATTTCCAACATCCTGATGCACCAACCCAGACCATCATACACTACGGAGTTTCCCCCTGAAACTGACGGAATGGATAGCACATCTACTCCACCTCCACAGGCTACATCATCATCCCAACCCAAAAATCAGCCAAATCAGCCACCTCAACCTCTTCCATTTATTCCTCCGACCAAAAAGCCTGATGGTTTTTCCACAAGAAATGGACCATGGTTTTCCCTTGATGATGTTCCCCAGCATCGCTGGAGAGAAAGATTGCAAGAGTTTCAAGCCTGGATGGACAAAGAAGAATTACAAGAAAATCCACCATACTGGATCCATAAAGGTTAACTGATTACTCAGGCGAGATAGAAGGATCCATACTCAAGATGGCAATCAAATCTCAAACCCCTTTCGTAACTCAGTTAATCTAAAGGATCGTTCTTGCAGGATCAAGAAGATCATTAATTAGTTTCATAACCCTAAGCTAAGAGTGTTCGAAGACCAAGAGAGTGTTTTAGAAAGCCATAGTTTATTAGACAGGATAAGGATTGAATCAGAACATGTCCTCTGATCCATACAACTTGAAAACCCTTATATTTATAGTTGGGGGTCTCTTCCAACTTACATCACTGCTTACATCACAAATTTAATTATTGAAATAAGACAAGACTTAGTGGTTTCATGACCACAGACTGACACGACATAAAGCAAGATAGTGGGGGACAACAGATTCCCACTTTATTTATTATACAGACTCAGAGAATGATAAAAGAGAACCATTATTTATTAATGGTTTCGTGACTTGGACTGAAATTGGCATCCTCTGGGTCCACCATTGAGTCATCGCTATCATCTGCTGAGGCACGTGCAGTTCGGGCATCACGGGCATCTCGGTCACGCCAATAATTTGCTTCAGTTTCCTCAGAATCCCATGTGGCATCCACTTCACAGGTTGCCTGGGAATATGGATTCTGTGAGTCTTGAAATAATGTCTGTGGGACCGGAGGACCACACAAGGGACGAGAGCCTTCAGGTTAACTGATTACTCAGGCGAGATAGAAGGATCCATACTCAAGATGGCAATCAAATCTCAAGCCCCTTTCGTAACTCAGTTAATCTAAAGGATCGTTCTTGCAGGATCAAGAAGATCATTAGTTAGTTTCATAATCCTAAGCTAAGAGTGTTCGAAAACCAAGAGAGTGTTTTAGGAGGCCATAGTTTATTAGACAAGATAAGGATTGAATCAGAACATGTCCTCTGATTCATACAACTTGAAAACCCTTATATTTATAGTTGGGGGTCTCTTCCAACTGACATCATTGCTTACATCACTGACTTAATTATTAAAGTAAAAGGACAAGACTAAGTGGTATCATGACCACTGACTGACACAACAAAGTAGTGGGGGACAACAGATTCCCACTTTATTTATAATACAGACTCGAATAGTAACAAGAGTGCCATTATTTATTAATGGACTCGTGACTCGGACTAAGATTGGCATCTTCTGGGTCCACCATTGAATCATCACTATCATCTGCTGAGGCACGTGCAGTTCGGGCATCACGGGCATCTCGGTCACGCCAATAATTTGCTTCAGTTTCCTCAGAATCCCATGTGGCATCCACTTGACAGGTTGCCTGGGAATATGGATTCTGTGAGTCTTGAAATAATGTCTGTGGGACCGGAGGTGGAGTGGGAGACAGCGGTACCATTGCAGTGGAGGAAACTTGACTGGCAGCCTCATAATTGAAACCATTGAGAAAACACAAACTATTCCAAGCCCTTCGAAGGAAGCTTTTTGATGGGGATGTACTTGGATGAGCTGGTGGTACTCGATAGTATTCTACAAGGGACCTTGGTGGTGGTGATGCTAGATAAGATTCCCATGGTCTGACAACGGGATGAGGACGTGGAGGTGTTCCACGATAAGGCCGGTGTGCAGAAAATGTCATGTAAAGCAGTGGTCGTTGGTGAGGTGGATGCATATCAAGAGCTGTTTTAATCCAAGTGCGCCACTGACTCAGTGGGGCCATCCACTGGAGAAAAGTCCACTGATTGGAGGAATTGTTTTCTGCATCCATGAGAAATTCAAACATGTCGAGAGCCTTGATCCTAAATATGCCATAGTAAAGGGTGAACAGGCACCAGTTGTACCAGAGTTCATCTTCAGAGAAATCATAGCAATGGATAAGACTAATCCTTCTGAAAGGGTGGTCAGGAAAATATTGGGACTGGATTGTCTGGGAAAGACTAACACCTTGTTCTTGAAGAAAGATGGTGAGATAATGGAAAAGGGAATTTCGTGCAAATTCTCGAATTGAGAAAAGGTCTGATTTGGGATGAAGGGTTTCAGGGAAATTAGGATTATTGGTTGCCATGTCAGTCCATGCTGCTGGCTGAGCTGGAAGTTGCCAATATGGTTCAGAGGAGGAGGAAGCCATGAAGATAACAGGAATGAGATTGAATTTAGAAACCAAATGGACAGTCTTGGATGGTCGGGATAACATGTCAGGAATGAGATTGGTATCTCCTTTTATATGCTTGACCTGGAAATCATACTTATCAAACCACTGTTTCCAACGCAGCAGTTGCTTGTCTGGAACTCTTTTGTTCTTGAAATCTAGCAGCTTTGGAAAAGATGAGTTGTCCATTTCCACGATAAAATGATGATTGACAAGATGGAATTCAAACTTTTTGATTCCATATTTGACCGCCAAAAGTTCTTTATGAGTGGTGTGATAATGGAGCTCTGCATCTGAAAATTTGCCGCTGGCGTGGCCACAATAATGTCTCTTTTTATCTTCTGTCTCTTCAATCAGTACTGCTCCTCAGTACTCATCACTTGCGTCTGTCTGGAGAATTCTTGTGCCATTGGTGGGAATTCTGAGTGGAGGTGGATTTTGAGTGATCTGCTTTAGGACTTTGACAGCGCTAGTCTGATCTGGTCCCCAAGGTGGGGCCTTCTTCTTTAATAATTTGGACAAGTGGCTGGTATGGTGTGAAACCTTTGGGATGAAGTCACGGATGTAATTGACAATTCCCAAGAACTGTTGAATTTGCTTTGGCGTGAGATTCTCATCTGGAAAGTTCAATAACTCCTGAGCAATGTGGGGTCCAGGCTGATAAGAACCATTCTTGAAATGCATTCCCAAAAAATCAACTTCTGGAACACCGAGGTGGCTTTTCTTCTCTGATAACATAATTCCATAAGAATGGACTATGTCATGGAACTGTTGCAAAAGTTGTAGGTGTTCTGCCTCCGTGGATGAGAATAGGAGGATGTCATCAATGTAAATTAAGGTGTGGTGAAGAATGGGTTGGAAGATACGGACCATTGCCTTCTGGAACAGAGAAGGGGCTACTTTTAACCCAAAAGGCATAACCTTCCATTGGTACTGAGCATCTGGTATGCAGAAAGCAGTTTTATGGCGATCCTTGGGGTCAATGCCAAGTTGCCAAAACCCGGCTTTTAAATCAAACTTTGAAAAGATGCGTGCATCCTTGAGATGAAGAAACATGGAATTGATCTTTGGAAGAGGAAACTTATCATCTCTTAAAAAATGATTAAGAGGCTTATAATCAATTACCAACCTCTTCTTTCCACGAATCTTCTCAGTTCTTTTTTCCACATAGAACGCCTGGCATGCCCATTCTGATTTGGTGGGTTCAATGAGACCCTGTTGTAACAGTTGTGAACATTCTTCTCTGGCTAGAAGTAAATCTGAGGGTGTCATGCCTGGGTGAGATGCCTTGGTAGGATTAATGTCTTCATTGAGTTTAAAAGGCAATGTGATGAAAAAGTCCTCATTCTTCCAGAGGGGAGATGGATGCGTGAACTGAGCATGACTGTCAGCACAGCACTGTAACAACTTTGTCTTGACTTCCTCATACTGGACTGGACATTCCGATAAGGCAAAAATCTTCTTAATATTGGTGTAAGGAGCAAAGAACCGTTTGAATTTTAATCCTTGTGAGAGGATTTGAAGTTTCTCTGCTTGTTGAATGATATCAAAACCTATGAGTAGGTCTCGATCTGGAAGACTTGTACCAAGAACTTTAGTCCAGATAACACATCCAGGGAAGAATTGTATTCCAATCCGATGTTTGGTGATCATCTTGGTTTGGAATAATTCTCCATTTGCAGCTTGAAAATACTCCTTGTGCGGCTCCCATGCTTCTGGAGGTAGTATCTTTGGATTGAGAAAACTTTTGTGAGCACCAGTATCAACAAAACCAATAAGAGGAATTGGCTTATCATACTTGGATGGGAGAATCTGTATCTTAACGGATGGTGACTTTGTTTTGGACAAAATGGACTTTTGTGCTTCTTTTTGGGCTTGAAACACTGGTAGATATCGATCATCAAATTCTTCATCGTCAGAGGTTGCTGATGAAGACGTATCAGATTCTTGTTCAAGAACAAAGACAGTGTCTTCTTCAGGTTCTTCAGTTTCTGAAAATAATAATTCAACATCTGCACTGTCGAGGTCGACCTGAGTGCTTTGCTGGATTTGCTGAACCAATTTTGCTGATTTAGCTGGCTGATTTGGGCAATTTTTTGCAAAATGACCCTTCTTCCTGCAAATGAAGCATCTATCGCCTTTGTTACCGCGTTTTCCCTTCTTCTTGAAGTACTTAAATTTGGAAAAACGGGATCTGAACTTCTTTTTAGACCTTTTGGGAGAAGGCTTCTGATAACGATCAATATGGTTGGACTTCCGGGAACAAGAACAATTCTTATCTTTGCATTTGATCTTCAGATAAGAGTTGTTGCACACACTCTTGAGATCTTGAGATCGTTTAGAAAGATCTCTAAACATTTTTTGTGTATCACAGAGTGTCTGTCGAGCTGCGAGTATCATCTGGTATAGCTTCCCAAGGGATGTATTAGACATACTCCGATTGCTGGATTCCATTGCACTGAGAACATTGCCCTGCAAACTTTCTGGGAAAGAAGCTAGGTAGACTTCTCGATGAGCATCCGTAGCTCCCAATGTGTAATAGAGCTTACTCATGATGGAGTGATGTTTTTGGAGGTCAGAAAGTTGTAAAGAACAACACTTTCTTTGATGAAATTCAGTCAATCTGTGTCTAGCTTCATCCGGAGGAGAACCAATAAATTCATCATGCAATATATTCAGGAATTGGGAAGTTGTTGGAACCTGACACAATTGCTGTAGAATTGCTGGGGTGGTCTTTTGAAACCATTCCTTGAGAGTGCCGGTGGAACGAGCAATGAATTCTTTATGGATCCAGTATGGTGGATTTTCTTGTAATTCTTCTTTGTCCATCCAGGCTTGAAACTCTTGCAATCTTTCTCTCCAGCGATGCTGGGGAACATCATCAAGGGAAAACCATGGTCCATTTTCCTGTGGAAAAACCATCAGGATTTTTGGTCGGAGGAATAAATGGAGGAGGTTGAGGTGGTTGATTTGGCTGATTTTTGGGTTGGGATGATGATGTAGCCTGTGGAGGTGGAGTAGATGTGCTATCCATTCCGTCAGTTTCAGGGGGAAACTCCGTAGTGTATGATGGTCTGGGTTGGTGCATCAGGATGTTGGAGATATCAGCATAAGCTGATTCAAAATCTGAGGTTTCAGAAAATATTTCTGAAGAACTGTCCTGTGATGTATCATTAGGGAGAGATGGGGTATAAAAAGGTCTTTTGATCATCAAAGAGGGAGAATGATCTCTTGTTGGTTCTTTCCCTTCTCGACGATGATGTCGATCTGGTGGAGGACTAGGACTACGCCGATATGATCGACGGGGAGGTCTGGTTTCTTGTGGAAACATTTGGGACAATGATTTAAAACACTTTCTTCTGGAGTTGTTCTGGAGGGAAGAGGTTTAAAAGGAACTGGAAACATTACCTGAGGGGCTAAAGGCTTTGTGCTTGCCAAAACTTTCCTGGCATCATGAAGTTCTTGCTCAAGACGAGAGACCTCTGCTTCTTTTTGCTTGACCAAAGGGTCATAAAGACTTTGCTTCTCTCTGATTGTGTTACATAATTCTTGTTGAACTATGTTGAGTTTCTGAGTAAGATCGTGCTCCATCTTTTTCATTTGGCCTGCAAGGGNTGTCAGCACAGGACTGTAACAACTTTGTCTTGATTTCCTCATACTGGACTGGACATTCCGATAAGGCAAAAATCTTCTTAATATTGGTGTAAGGAGCAAAGAACCGTTTGAATTTTAATCCTTGTGAGAGGATTTGAAGTTTCTCTGCTTGTTGAATGATATCAAAACCTATGAGTAGGTCTCGATCTGGAAGACTTGTGCCAAGAACTTTGGTCCAGATAACACATCCAGGGAAGAATTGTATTCCAATCCGATGTTTGGTGATCATCTTGGTTTGGAATAATTCTCCATTTGCAGCTTGAAAATACTCCTTGTGCGGCTCCCATGCTTCTGGAGGCAGTATCCTTGGATTGAGAAAACTTTTGTGAGCACCAGTATCAACAAAACTAATAAGAGGAATTGGCTTATCATACTTGGATGGGAGAATCTGTATCCTGACGGATGGCGACTTTGTTTTGGACAAAATGGACTTTTGTGCTTCTTTTTGGGCTTGAAACACTGGTAGATATCGATCATCAAATTCGTCATCGTCAGAGGTTGCTGATGAAGACGTATCAGATTCTTGTTCAAGAACAAAGACAGTGTCTTCTTCAGGTTCTTCAGTTTCTGAAAATAATGATTCAACATTTGCACTGTCGAGATTGACCTGAGTGCTTTGCTGGATTTGCTGAACCAATTTTGCTGATTTAGCTGGCTGATTTGGGCAATTTTTTGCAAAATGACCCTTCTTCTTGCAAATGAAACATCTATCTCCTTTGTTGCCGCGTTTCCCCTTCTTCCTGAAGTACTTGAATTTGGAAAAACGGGATTTGAACTTCTTTTTCGACCGTTTTGGAAAGGGCTTCTGATAACGATCAATGTGGTTGGACTTCCGGGAACAAGAACAATTCTTGTCTTTGCATTTGATCTTCAGATAAGAGTTGTTGCACACACTCTTGAGATCTTGAGATCGTTTAGAAAGATCTCTAAACATTTTTTGTGTATCACAGAGTGTCTGTCGAGCTGCGAGTATCATCTGGTATTGTTTCCCAAGTGAGGTATTAGACATACTCCGATTGCTAAATTCCATTGCACTGAGAACATTGCCCTGCAAACTTTCTGGGAAAGAAGCTAGATAGACTTCTCGATGACCATCCGTTGCTCCCAATGTGTAATAGAGCTTACTCATGATGGAGTGATGTTTTTGGAGGTCAGAAAGTTGTAAAGAACAACACTTTCTTTGATGAAATTCAGTCAATCTGTGTCTAGCTTCATCCGGAGGAGAACCAATAAATTCATCATGCAATATATTCAGGAATTGGGAAGTTGTTGGAACCTGACACAATTGCTGTAGAATTG
>JAKUCV010000538.1:4273-40172 GCA_028386065.3 Turnera subulata | reverse complement strand
CATGGTTAATTTCCTTTTACTAGCCTAAATCAGTTCATTATATAGGTTTGTTTCTTTTTGCGGGAATGTACTTTAATTAAATTTCGAACCAAGACACCACGACGTGCAAAACAGAGTTAATTCTTAGGCAGATATACACATAACCCATTGTTCTCGTGGTTAATTAATTCCGTGGCTGCCAATAGTTTAAAATAAATAATAATAATAATAATAATAATAATAATAATAATAATAATAATAATAATAATAATAATAATAATAATAATAATAATAATAATAATAATAATAATTCCGTAGCTGTAGAGGACTTTTATGATTAAAATACAAAACATTGTTCGCCTTCTAATAATTAAAATGAAAATCAGTACTCATCACCCTGGCATAACCAAGAGAAATCCTGAGAACCTTGATATGCTAACATTTATAAACAATTGCTAACTCTTGTGACTGCCCTATATTCCTCAAATTTTGGAACATATCCTTGATTGAACCATCTTGCTTCTGTAGTATAGACCCGAAGTTGCCTTTTTACCTGCCAAATCAGTCTCTTAAGAAATTTTTGATCTGAGTTATACCTTTTTTAAGCTAATTTACCTTTTTTAAGCTAATTTATGAACAATTCTCTGTATATATATTAAATATCCCAATAAGAGGAATGCATGCTTTACCACTGTAACCAATGCTAATTGGTTAGAAATTTATTTATCTATTAATGAGTAGCAGAAACCAAGACCCACAAGCACAACAACGAAGAGAAAGCACCAATTATAACAAGTACTTATACAAGCTTATTGTAAAGCATAATTGATGACATTTTGAGCCGAAATGAAGAAGCATAATTATATATATATATATATATATATATATATATATTTTTGGAATAAAGTGTTTTTTTATCCCTGTATTAGACTTCAAAGTTGGAAGTCATCCCTCTATTAGATTTTGGCTTGTTTTCATCCCTCTATTTGTTAAGTTTGTCTTATTTTCATCCTTGTGTTCGCCTTTTTGGCCTATTTAGAGGGATGAAAACAAGCTAAAACCCATAGACAGAGGGATAAAACAGACCAAAACCAATATAAGGATGACTTTCAACTTTAAGGTCTAACACAACGATGAAAAAAGGCTTTAATCCATATAAATTTATATATATATGAGGCTGCAGCTTTCACTATGGATTGTCAGACAGGAATGGGGTTGACGAGCAAGGCTTCCATCATCTCTTTTGTAGTAGTATCTGCATAATTATAGCCATCGAAGAAGTCCCCGTATAGCACATCCATTACCCTTGCATAACCAAGAAAAATCCTGAGAATCTTCTTTGGTATATCAACTTCTTTCATGAACCCTTTATTCATATATTTCCAATCATCTTTTATAAGTTTCTTTATCACATCATGTGCCTCCTCCTTGGACACTCCATATTCCTTCATATAGCATTCAACAGTTGAAGCAACACTTCCCCTTTTCTGCTCAAACTGCATGGAAATGTATAGATGCATTTTACAAATGTTAGACTCATGGTAAATTATGTATCTAGATAGTTGATGATGATCATAAACGAAATATATTTTAGTTAACATATACCTCATGGCTTGCAATATCATCCCAGAGTCTGGCATGATCCGCTGAAGCTACTAATATTTTCGGATCCGCAACCAACCAATCATAGACCTCCTTCGTAGCCTCAGGCATCATACTAACAGTTTGATATGCTAACATGTATAAACAAGTGCTAACTCCTGTGACTGCCCTATGTTCCTCGAATTTTGGAACATAACCTTGATTGAACCATCTTGCTTCTGTAATATAGGCCCTAATTTGCCTTTTTACCTGTCAAATCAGCCTCGACGTAAGAAATTGTCTGCCAGAACTACGTTTTCTAGCTAATTAATTGAATATAGATGACTAGAAACACATTAATTAATTAATTACCGCTTCTTTCACATATTGGATGCAATATGGTCTTCCTTCCTTGGTTGTTTCTTCCTCCAGTTGTTTCAACAACTCCATTAATAAATGAAAAACCACCTTCATGTAGTCGGGAAGGTGCTCAATGCTACCATCCCACCTGAAAATTTGTAAAAAAAGAAACATTTGCGTTCATTGATGTACTAATTACAGGAAAATCTGTATACACAAATTTAGCATGTACAAATTACCTTTCAATTGCTTCAGTGAAGAGCTCGAGCTCATCAATTCTACCATACACATCATACATGTCATCGATTACACTAAAACACTGACCAAATTTGCTTATTATTATTCGGCTCATGGAAAGTTCGGGCTCTGGGAATGTCCCTAGCGCCCAAAAGAAGCACTCTATCAATCTGTCCCGGAAGAATGGCGGCACCTTTGTTGCAAAATCCAAGTCTACCCACCACCTATATATAATTTCATATATGGCATCAAAGAAATAATAATGTCATGTGGAAGCATATAGTACTTTGTATTTGATTATTACTTACTCTGTGAGGCTTCTCATCTCCTGCTGATATATACTTTGCACTATATTGAAATCCATCTTGGCTAGCTTCAAGACAACTTCATTGTGAGCATCAAGTTTCTCGTAGATAGAAATGTACTTCAATTGTTCAAACTTCTCCACATTCCTCTGCACAGGACGATCTAAAGCGCGGTTCACTTGCTCACCATCAGGAGTGGGCAACTCATCATTTACCAAAAAACATTTGAGGTGTTTCTTGGTGAATTCAAGTGCATCGTCTAGGATCTTCTCTCCATGAACACTCAGGTATGAAGCCTCATACAGGTTTAACAAACCTACCCAATCTTTGATTAGATTTTCCTTGAAGTTGCCGTTGGCGTCCACAAATTTGTTAAACACATCTAGTCCAAAGAAACAAGCACTGACGAGTGAGATGGCGATATAAAGCAAAGCAATGAATTAATATGTTCACTTTTTGTACATCATCTTTAGAATTTTCACAAGGGTCAAGAAATTCTTGAATTTAAGAATAAAAATAATTAAGATTAAAGCATCCTTATATATCTAAATAAAGAAAACAAATTAATATATTTGATGGGTGTGGTTGGGATAGGGGGTAAAATGGAACTCACATCTCCATCATTATCTCAACAACTAAATTCAATGGATGGAGACGATGGGGCCATGATCATGAATATGGTTGTTATTCTGTTAAGTCAGGTGGTCTTTTCTCTCTTTTTTTTTTGGATACTAATTGGTGGTCTTTTCTTACATATAATGCAAGTGTCTTTTCTAAGTTCCTAATATAGTGGCAGCCTTTGATCAAAGATTATAGACAGAAGAATTAACATACCGGAAGAAACATTGTACCCACGTTGTCTTAGTAACCGGAAGCCAAGAGCAATGGTAGAGATATCCTCACCGCCATGATACTCATCCATTTGGTGGATTTGTAGTAATGCATCCTCAATTTCTTTCTGGAAATGGTATCCTATCCCCAGTCTAAGCACAGCATCTATCAGGCTGAGTTTCTCCAAAATATTGTCTTCTGCTGGAGGAGGAGTTGTCAGCATTTTCCTCACTTTCTCCTTCAAAACTCCAACTTCATCTTTCCATGCACTCACCACCATCTGTGTAATATCTCGGATTCTTGACTATTAGTTATTTATATATATGCACTCAAGAAAGAATAAAACAGAAGGGAAAAGAATGGTTTGTTGTTAATTTCATCACCTTATCTTCAGGCTCCCGCTTCAGGAAGAAGTCACCCCACACAGAGGGGTGGAAATCTCCACTCCGGCGATCTTGATCAGCTCCTGGGGCTGCTTCTTCTTCTCTTTCATGGGCCATCTGATCTTCTTTACACACGCAAAAAGTTGAAAGTTTATAGACTTGAGTGTTTTGTGATCTTAGCTTGAGTGCATGGTCTTGCCTTTATAGGTAGAAATTGCTGGTCTTAGTGGTAATGAATACTGTTTTTTAGTAAAATTCTAAGTTCAATCTCTTGGTGACCCTAATGAAGGATCAATTCTAGATTAGTATGCTTGATAGATTTTATTATTATTATTATTATTTATGCTACGTTTTTGGCGTTCTGGCCATACAATCCGTGAATAAAAAATATGGAGATTTTTTTTCATTGCCTCGTGCACGTGGCTCTTTGGAAATTTTATACTTCTTCAGCCAAGCGGCAACTTTTTATTCTTCGATCGAATAAAAGTTCCGTTGATTTTTTTTTGGTGAAGAACGAGCATTAATGTACTCTAATCAAAACCATGCCGCGGCACAGAACACAAGTCGTCCTGTAGCAAGCGGTTACAAGCAATAGGAGCAGTAGAAATAAGGACACAGCCCAACGTATCACTTAAAGCACCCCTAGCCAACAAGTCGGCTACCAGATTCCCCTCCCGATAAACATGTTGAAACATACAAACCTCAAAAGAACATGCTAATAATCTAATATCCTGTAGCAAAGATGAGCCTTCAAGACGACTCGGACGCTTACCAATAAGCACCTCCACCAATTCCTCATGGTCAGATTCTAATATAACCCGTGAGGCCCCAATCGAACCCGCCAACACCAAACCATCACGCACCGCTCGCAACTCCGCATGCACAACACTGCAAGGCTCCAAACAGCGAGCAAATCCCTTGATCCATACACCATCCGGTCCTCTAGCTACCCCCCCCCCCCCCCCCCCCCCCCCCCCCCCCCCCCCCCCCCCCCCCCCCCCCCCCCCCCCCCCCCCCCCAGTGGCAGCCGCGCCTTCCTACGGCACAATCAGAGGGGGCTGAGTGTAGGACAAACATACGCATATACTGAAGAATATACGAACGCATAGCCACTGCGCTTCGTGTGGCCGTGGAGAAGATAGAATCATTCCGCCATTTCCACAAAAGCCACAAGGCCATGCCAAACAGCAAGCCCGGAGCTAATGACCCAGAAAACTGGAATTGGCCTTGCAGCCCTGCACAAATTCACTCATCCCATGACAAGCACAAAGCTGCAGAAGACACTGCAGAAGAAAACAAACCACTCCAAACACTTCGAACTTGAGGACAATCTCTCAGTGCATGTTCCACCTCCTCTCGACCATGCAGGCATCTCGAACAACACATATCTGAGGAAAGATGCCTACGATGCCTTTCAACATTGGTCATCAAAGCCCCATGCCCAAGTTGCCACAGGAAAGTACTTGCCCGGGGTAACCCAGGCCACCTCCAGATCACTCGCCATAATTTCCTTCGTTGTACATTAGTGGGCGATGGAGAGAGGGAAGAATACACTGCTTTGACAGTACATTCACCAGATGCGGTACCATCCCAGATAACAGTGTCACTCTGACCAGCCCAAAAGGGATTAAACTGTTGTAAACAGCCAATAACATGAACAGGAAGCACGACATTGAGACGTACCCAATCCCAAGACCCAGACGGAAGGAGGAAATCAGCCACCATACAATGACGAAGTTCCTCTGGAATGTGCACCCCTTCCATCCCATCCAAGCAACCCAAACTGGGAATCCAAGGGTCACTCCAAAATTAAATATTCATCCCATCCCCAAAAATCCAAGAGAGACCTCCCAACACTGTTGGCCAAGCATCACAAATACCCCGCCAGACATGCGATGCCTTGGTCTTTCGTTGCACTGAGGGGATCATATTATTACCCGTGAGATATTTAGCCCGTAAAAGCCGGACCCAGAGAGCATCCGGCTTTGATATCATCCCCCACGCAAGCTTGGTAAGGAAGGCCTCATTTGCTTGCCTCATTCTTCGAAGTCCCAGACCACCATCCTTCTTCTGACAACTCACCTTATCCCATGACACCCGAGACATTTTGCGAGCAGTGTTGGTAGAACCCCACAAAAACCCTCTGGCCGCCTTATCCACCTTATTACACACCCCTTTCGGCAAAGGAACAATGTGCATGGAGTAGTAGGGAATAGCTTGAATAACAGACTGAGCCAATGTTAAGCGCCCAGCAAATGACAGGCTATTGACCTTCCATCCTGCCAACTTCTGTTCCACGTTGTCAGTTATATGACGAAATGTAGCATTCGTAATCCTGCCATGAACAAGTGGGAACCCCAAATACCGACCAAGATCTGTCATGAGACCAATACCAAGTCGATTAGATGCCCTCTTGCAAACTAGCCGAGACATTCTTTGAAAAGAGAACTTTTGACTTCGCCCTGCTCACCTTCTGGCCAGAACTGGCACAGAAACAATCTAAACATCGGGTAATCACATCAGCCTGCTCCATAGTTGCCTCAGCAAACAATACCAGATCATCAGCGAAGAACATGTGGGAGATTGGTGGAGCTGCAGAATTAATTAACACTGGCTTCCACCTACCCCGCTCAACTAAATCACAAATCATCTGTGATAGTCTCTCAATACACAGCACAAACACATAAGGTGATATCAGATCCCCCTGTCTCACGCCACGAGAGGGAATAAAAGGCCGTGTTTTCTCACCATTCCAAAGAACTTGCATCATACTAGAAGAAATACAAGACATTAGAACAGTGCGAAAAGAGGAGGGCAAGCCAATATCTTCCATCGTAGCAGCAGTAAAATCCCAACGAATTCTATCATACGCCTTCTTCAAATCCAGCTTAATAGCCATAAAACCCACACCTCCACGCTTAACCCTCATTGAGTGCACTAATTCCTGAACAACAATCACATTATCATGGATCTGTCGCCCAGGAACAAAGCTAGATTGAAAGGGAAAAACAAGGTCTGACAAAATAGACTTCAACCGATTTGCCAGCACCTTAGTCAAGAGCTTATATGAAACATTGCATAAACTGATAGGCCGAAACTGGGAGATATCCTCTGGACTATCCACTTTATGAATAAGAGTAATGAGAGTCTGGTTAATCTCTGGAGGAATCACGCCGGCGACAAACGCCTGCTGGATAAAAGCACAAACAGACGATCCAACAGTGGCCCAGAACTTCTGAAAAAAGACAGCATGAAAACCATCTATCCCTGGAGCTTTGAAAGGAGCCATTTGCTTCAGTGCACCATGAATTTCCTCGGGAGAGAGAGGTAAATCCAAAGCCAGCATCTTCTCCAGATTAATAACAGGAAATCGCCCCTGCAAAGGTAAAGGAGCTAAAGGTACCCCATCACTACTAAAAAGACCATGAAAGTACTGAACAGCATGCTCACACAACCTCTCTTGATCAAAAACCCAATCCTCACCAATCTTAAGACATGCAACCATATTTCGCTGCCTACGCATTAATGTGGAAGCATGAAAATAGGAAGTATTGCGATCTCCATTTTGGATCCATTGACTTCGGGATTTTTGAAACCACAGCATCGCTTCCTGCGCTAACACCTAATCATATTGAACTGCCAATTCCTTATCCAAATTATACAAAAATGCGCCTGCGTTTCCAGCGGCTTTTACGCGTTGAATCCCACTTATCCGTGCTAACAGCTCCTTCTTACGACGAAGGATATTACCAAACACCTCCTGATTCCATTTTAATAAACTCTCCCGCAATCGCACGGTTGCCTCAGGTAGGAAAAGCTCCCCACGCCAACAAGACTCCACAACTTGTGAAAAGCGAGAATCTAAGAGCCAAGCTGCTTGAAACCTAAATGGTTTCGAGTGCGACCCCGCCGATTGGGCATTTAACTGTACAAGGATTGGGGAGTGGTCAGATTTCGTACGAGGCAAGTGCCAGACTTCTGCATTAGGAAAACGCATCCGCCAGGACTGATTGGCCAAGCTCTGATCAAGTCTTTCTACGACAGGTTCACGCCTAACACCCACTCGTTTCTCCCAAGTAAAAATAGGGCCATGTAACCCCAAATCCAACAACTGACAGTCATATATCCACGACGAGAAACGAGAGCACATAGACATACATGCCGACAACGCTCCCAACTTCTCTGTTTGATCCACATACGTATTAAAATCACCTACGAGCATCCAAAGGCCATTCATGGAAGCAACAATACTTCTAGTTTCAGCCCATAAACTTTGACGACGAGACAGGGTTGGGCTGGCATATATTGCCGTGAAATACCACGGGCACTCCCCAACAAATCTCACTTGACTATGCAAAAACTGCTCATGCCATCATATGACCGATACAGAAAGCTGATGTTGTTGCCAACAGACCCAAATACCACCCGACCGTCCCTCAGCTTCAACCACAGCGAAACCATCAAAACCACACTGATTAAGTGTATCCCACGCCACAACAAACTGAACTTGTGGCTCTACGAGAACAACAAGAGATGGCCTATGGGAGAAGACCAAATCCCGAAAAGCTCTCCTAAACCTATCACCTCCGGCCCCCTGACAATTCCATGCTAGAATTTTATGGTTAATATCCATAAAAAAATAAAACAAAGAGAGAAGAAAAACCTGAGAAATACTTGAGAAATCAGGCATCCGACTGCATGACAGAGTAACACATCTCCTGGTCCTCTTGAACATTAGAGTTATCCGAATCCACCACCACCACACTATCAGGTTCACCAGCCGACGAAATGTCCTTCGTCGTCCGTGGCACAGTCAGAGTAGCAATATCATCATGCCCCTGCCCTCTCAGGTCAAAAGCAACCGCCATACTAGAAGACGGTAGAGAAGATGCACCACCGGTGAGTTGCGGAGGGGCGGAAGGTAGAGGTATCTTTGCTTGGAACGCCACAGGAACAGGAACAGCGGTTGCTAGTATACCATCCAATACAGCCAACTGAGATTCAGCAGCTCCAACCTTAGTCTTACCTTTCTTCGCTTTAGAGATCCTTCGAGAAGTATCCAAGGCTGTCGCAGTTAACTCCTGACCCGACAAAGTGTATCCAGTCTGACCCCTAGCACGTTTGGAGGCAGATGTCCCTTGGCCCTCAGTAGCCCCAACATTATCCTTGATAAATATACCTTTATGTGGCATCTTCTGTACTCCCCGCTGCACCCCCCTATAGAACCACCAACAGACACATTCGATACAGCCTGACCAGCCGCGACCCCCTTTGAATACGGCCTGGCCACGGGTAGCCGCAAGAGAAGCCGCCTCCCCCAACAAATGCTCATCTTAACCTGTAAGTACACCAAACCGAGAACCACTCGACTGAGCCTTGGCACCATCCTTATGACCCCTCTGCTGCACTTGAGCTGACTTTCTAATCGGCTGTCAAACTTTGGGAGGGACAAGAATCCACTCCCTATATTTTGGTTTTGGAGTGGCACCCGCCTCCACAGTCTCAACATTCGACGCGCTAGCCCTAGGAACACCAGCCTGGGGTGGTATCTCCGTATCCATAGCAGAAGTTGCAGTGGGTTGCTTAGAAAGGTCTGGAGCAGTCTGCAACTTGGATGGGCACGAGGCCATAGCATGTCCAGCGCGCCCACACTCAAAACAGACCAGAGGAATATGCTCATACATAATAGAATACCATACCCCATCAACACAAGTTTCAGTTTGCAAGGGTGCAGACAAATCCAATTCCACCGCGGCCTTGGCAAAACGGCCCCTCTCAGTCTTCTGGGTCGAGTAATCCACGCGGATAAAGCGACCGATCCGGTTGCCATTCTCCTTCAAGATGGCCAATTGATAAAGTTCAGAAGAAAGCCCCGGAACCCTAATCCATGCCACCACCGTCTTGACTTTGTGCGATGTAGGAAAAAAATTAGGTTTCCACGGCTCCACTGTCAAGTAATGATCCAATATAACCCAAGGACCTCCAGTTAATGCCCGAAGATAATCAGACCCGTCCGCCAGGCGAACAAGGAAGTAGTTATGATCAAGATCAATCACCCGAAAACTCCCACGTAAACCCCAAAGGCGCTACAGACGATTACACAACAACCTGTAGCCGATGGATGAGCCCCACATCTTAACAATAACAGTATCCGCCCACTGCTGATGGATCCTGTTACGAAAATTGTCAGACAAATATATCACCGGCCCACGCTCCGTCATGACAGAAGTCACATCTCCTTCCTGAGAATCCTCCGTGGGCTGCATAGGATTGTCTGGTTGATGGTCTGATGCCTTATCAGGCGGGTGCAAAGCCCCGCCCCCCGACGGCGGCACGACGTTCATGCAACCCTAACACAGACACGATTTCTTAGAAGCCAAGCTAAAATTTCGGAGCCCTAGCTAAAATTTGGGTCCGTTGATGATTCTCTGTACAAAATTGAACTGAAATTGATGAAGATCCTTAGCTCGCTTGCATTTCTAAATAGTTTCACCTTTTTCGACCTTATATTTGAAAGTGACTCAATTAGGTATATAAATCGTAAAAGCTAGACCAATTTCACCCAAATCAAGGCTTACTATCCTATCAGTCAAGCTTAATTAGTGCTAATTTTATGTGTGAATAAAATCAATCGAAACTTCGACCCTAAAAAAAAAATCAATCGAAACATTTTTCAATACGTTAAACATGGTACTGTTTTTTCATCAGAAAGTCACTGAGAAGATGTGTAACAGCCCAGGTAAAAATTTCATTTTTACCGGGACTGTTTAAGTTAATGTACAGTAATTTACCATTGATTTTTAATCTTGGGTAATTAAATTATGGTAAATTGAGTATTGGATTCCGAAATCGAGCATGGCCCCACGTTCGGGAATTTTCTGCGGATTTTACGGACCAAAGTTGGGATTTTTCCGGGTCCGGGAACTATAATTGAAGTTCAATTATTCAGCCGCCAATTCCTATTCAGCCTGTGAACTACCTATTCCACTTGTGATTAACCAGTAATTTGCACGCCAATTTAAACTACAATTCCTCTGCCTCACCTTGCATACCATCTTCTTCCCCTGCAACCTACTGCTACACATTTCTCTTCCTGCAACTAAACTAGGAAAAAAATAAAAAAAAGAGAAGAAAGAAAAAGGAAAAAAAAAGAAAAGAAACAACCCAAACAACAACACACGCAGCACCCACACACGCCACGTCATCACCATCTTCTTCTCCTCCTTCACCGCCGCCGTGAGCCACCTCGCTGCCGCCATCAACCGCCTCCTCTTCTCCTTCCTTCTCTTGCCTTCGCTGCACCGCCGCTAACCCGAGGAGCCGACGACGCCGCCTGCATCGCGAGACCCGACGAGGAGTCGTGCCACCTCCGCCGGCCTCCTTCCAGTCGCCTTCCCCGTCGCGCACCGCTCCCGCCTCGTCGCCTGCCGGTCCCCATCACGCCGCGTCGTCCCGCCGGCTGTGTCGCCGTTCGTCGCGCCGCCAACACCTGCAGCCGAGGTGAGCAGACGATGTGGTGAATACCCGTGTGTGTGACCGGGTCGTGGACACGGGGCGGGTCTGACCCGAGTAGTTAGGTGGGTCGCGGGCTGTAGAAGCTATGACGGGCTGGGCTTGTTGGAGCTGGGCTAAGTACAGACCGGGCCGACGCGTGGGCTTGACCTGGGCTCCATTTTATGGCCTGGGTTGGGCACTATGCTTGGTCTGGGCTGATACTGTTGGGCCCAGTCCAGAATTTAAAAAAAAAAGAAAAAGAGAAAGAGAATAAAATCTGGAAAATGGAATTAAGTAGAAGGAAAATATAATTGTGAAATTAATAGGGAGATATAATTTTGGGAAGTATGTGGGTTATGGAAAATAATTTTGGGAGCATACATATGGTGAAAAAATAATTCGTAGAAATAATATTTTGGAAAGTACATACCTAGGAAATAATTTTGGAAAGGGTATTATCAAGGTAGTAAAATACCGGAATAGTACCCGGGTATAGGAATAAGTATTGGGGAGTATTTTGGCACTTGAAATAAATGGTGAATGATGACGATAATGGGGAATTAATCCGGGAGAGTAACCGAGCTGAGCTAGTATTTAATTTACGGTATACAGTATTAGAATAACATTTGCATACCATCTTATATGTGCATATTATTGATTGGTATAGGAGTTGGTAACGAACAATTTGCTGAGGAACCGAACTTGGAACTTGCTGGACAATTCCATAATTGATATCGGCTAAGGTGAGGATGGATAACCCTTGTTATGTTGCCTGTAGTACTTTGTGTGCTTTGTTGTTCGATTGAACTGCTGAATTGTTGAATGTTTGCTGGTTGACTGTTGTGGATATTATTGTTGTTTTGAACTGTGATATTGACTATGTGGATAATATGCTGAGATTGATGTTGAACTATTGACTGTGGAAATTGAGATAAAGAATTTGGAATATGGAATTGGAATTGGAATTGATTTGAGATGTTGATATAATTGTCATGTGGAGAGTAGTGGTACGACCCGATGGTATGAAAATTAATTTTGGGATGCTATGGTCGGGTTTTGGTTGGTTGGCCCGTCATGCCTGTGGTTAGGGTATACCGAATACCCAGAGGCTCGGATATGCCGAATATCCGCGGTGGCTCGGATATGCCGAATATCCGCAGTGGCTCAGATATGCCGAATATCTGGTTGGCATGACGTCGCCTGAGGTTGGGGTATACCGAATACCCAGTGGCTCGGATATGCCGAATATCCGCGGTGGCTCGGATATGCCGAATATCCGCTGTGGCTCGGATATGCCGAATATCCGGTTGTTTTGATATGAGGATTGGTTGTTGACCTAGCATCCGGAATTAATTGATTACCAGGTACGACCCTAGCTTGTCCAGTGACGGGGGCCCGGAAGATAAAATTGGTAATAATAATTAAGCATTCTTTTGGCCTTGTTTCAGTTGTTGATATGTTGTTGCTTATCTGTGTTTGCTTTTAAGTATTACGGTTGCTTGCATATCACTGTTTATCCTTGGTCGGTGAGCACTTCGGACTCACCCCTCGCCTGCGGGGTTTCATCCCGTAGGTTAAGTTGTTTCCGTAGTTCAGGTACGACGTTCGATGGCTGCTGTTCTTCTTCTCCACCTGACTCCGGATCCATACCACCGATGCATGTGCATAAGTCTTCCGCTGCTATTCTATTGCTTATATTGCTGAATTGCTGATTTCCTGTGATATGTATATTACTGATACTATCTGCTGCTGTTGAGAGCACTGTGTTTGGATTGAATAATGGTCCCCGAGTGTGGGTGACAGTTGTATTGAAAGTTGCTGTTGTATAATAATATTTGCACGTTGTACTGTCTGTTCTATCATTATGAATAGTTTCGGCACGTGTTTACTGTGTTACGGTAAATACGGGTCGGGGCGCTTCAAGATGACAGAATAATATGCCTTTATTTGGACTAGATTGAACACCTATTCTGATTTTTACTGACTGAAAATCAATTTGTCTGTGAAACTAAACTATCTCAATTTTATAATTTATCTATTTATCTTAAAATAGAGGGGTCAAATAAATTATTTGAAAATATTGGGGTTCATTTTTGTGATAAAACGAGAAAACAAATGCTGTATTGGTTCGAACGCCAAGGAATGGGACAAATTATATATATATATATATATATATATATATCTCCACTGCAACATGCACTACTGTAGGCCTATCTTTTTTCACATATACTAGTTTAGCTAGAACACATGAATAGTGCTCATGCTATTATTATTATTATTATTATTATTATTATTATTATTATTATTATTATTATTATTATTATTATTAGACACATATATATAGTTTTGTAATTGGAACTGAAAAAGATCACAACTAATACTCCCTCTGTCCCTTTTTTATTGACGTTTAAACAAGTTAAATTTGTCCAAAAAATAGTGCCGCTTTGGTATATTTTGCGAGTATTAAATGATTTTTTTCCTATTTTATCCTTTATTCCAATGAAGTTAGATTTTTTTGTTGGATTTTATCCTTTCCTAAGTAAGGAATAATTTAATATTACTGTAATATAAAATTCTCAAATAACTATTAAATACATTCCTTAATAGTCGAGTTGATTGCTTAAAGGACAATAAAAAAGGGACAGAGGAGTATCTTATATCCATAAATATACAATCAGGCAGTTTTCAAAAAAAAAAATATACAATCAGGCAACACGCTTCTGGGGCCGCATGCATGTGTGTTAGTTTCACAAAAAGCTGAAACTTTTTTTTTTTTTACAAAAAGCTGAAACTGCTAAATCTTTTCCCATCTCCCCCATGCAGATATATATTCTTTTATTTTTTTGTCAGTTTGTAAACACTCCGGATGGTATGGCGAGGCTAAGCTACCTTCTCCTCAATTTAAACATTTGCTTAAAAAAATAATATAATAATATGTAGTGATATTGACTTGACACAATTAATAAAAGATGGGCTAAGAATATTTGGATAAGAAAGAGCCAGCTGAGGCCATGCACCGTTTTCTATTATATCTCAACCAAAAGCTTAAGCAACTTGCATAGGCCCCTCCATACCTTGTATTTTTTTAACCAAATGGGAATTCGAACACGCGACCATTTGGTCATTATGGCTCCGCTACCATATCAAGTGACCATCTCAACCAAAAACTTAAGCTGATGGTTGAAGCCCCACGATTGGTTTTAGGCTTACTACTCCAACAATACTAATTAATCAATCAAAACGAGGAGATTAGTATAAAAACAATTCAAAACAAGGTGGTCATCCTTGTTGGTTGCTATTTTTTCAATTCAACATCAATTTTCATTAAATAATAAAGGGTACAAGGAAAAACAGTACAATCATAACGGGAGCTGAAGTACAATCTAGAGAAAGTTATTGTTCTTAAAACAGAATGATAATGCACTAGATTAACAGATGCTCTTAATAAGTTCCTGCAGAGTAATTTCATGCCTCAACGGGTATTGGAGTCACTAGCAAGGTCGTCAGGACCTCTTTTGTCACAGTTTTGGCATTTGTAAAAGCATCAAAACCGTCCCTGTACAATGCTTCCATTATTCGGAGATAATTTAACAAAGTTCTCAATATTTTCTTAGGAATGATAGCAGAAGAAGTTTCTCTAACAAGTTCTTCATTCATAATTTTCCAATCCCTTTCAACAAACTTTTGTAGTTCAATGTGTGCCTCTTCCTTGGACACTCCATATTCCTTCATATAGCATTCAACAACCGAGGCAACATGCCCCCTCTTCTGCTCGAACTGCATTTTAATATCATTGGAAACATAGTAAACATTTCATTATTCACTTGATCTGTGAATAGGATTAAGGTATATATATATGCGTGTGTACCTCGTGGGTTGCAATATCGTCCATGAGCCTGCAATGATCACCTGCAGTTATTAATATCTTAGGCACAGAATTTAACCAATAGAAGACCTCCTTTGAAGCATCGTTTATCCATCCAACCCATGCGGTTGTAAACAAAATCAGATCACAACTAATAGCCCCGTTTTGTCTATACTCCTCCACCGGTGGAACATGTCCTTCCTTGAACCATCTGGCTTCTCGGAAGTAGGACTTAACTAGCACAATTACCTGAGGCATTGAATAAATATTCCATGGTATTGCATTAAATTTTACATGCCAAAAGCATTCAGTCTACATATATATATGTAAACATAGGAAAAGATTATTTACTGCTTCTTTTACATATTCTGCACAATAGGGTCTTCCTATCTTAGTTGTTTCTTCCTCATATTCTTTAAGGCATCTTAGCAATAACTCAAAACAGTGCTTCATGTACTCTGGGAGATCTTCCATGCTTGTATCCCACCTGAAAATTAAGGATGTACTCCATGTATAATTAATGTATATAACTTTCATTTGATATAAGATGTATATAACTTGGTTTGCCTTCAACAGTATTGCAATTTATAGAAAGAAAAGTGTATAAAGGATAGAGCAGAAACCTTTCAATGGTGTTAAGGAATAGCTGAAGTTCATCAAAGGTAGCATAGGCATCGTGCATGTCATCAAGTACGGCAGAAATCACAGCCCATTTGGTTAAAGTTATTCGGCAAAAGGCATGTTCTGGCTCAGGAAACACCGTTAATGCCCAATAGTAGATTTCAACCATTCTGTCCCGAGCAAAAGGTACTTTCCTTTTGAAGTCTATCTCTATCCGCCACCTAATTATAAATTAGAAAGCCATGCATATCTCCTCGTTATATAAATGCTTGCATCTATATATGTGTGTGTGTGTGCAAGGAAAATAATTTAAAAAATGGCTTACTTTGACAAACTACTCAACTCCTCCTGATACAAAGCTTGCACTATATTGAAATCAAGCTTTGCCATCTTTAAGACAGCTTCACTGTGTGCTGATCCATCTTGCTCGTACTGGGAGATGTGATTCAATTGCTCTTGCTTCTGTACTCTCCAGTGTATAGGCCGATACAGAGCATCGCTAACTTGCTTCGCATGAGGAGAGGACAATTGGCTAACCATGGACTTAAGGTGGG
Organism: Turnera subulata; assembly: GCA_028386065.3. Lineage (NCBI taxonomy): Eukaryota > Viridiplantae > Streptophyta > Magnoliopsida > Malpighiales > Passifloraceae > Turnera > Turnera subulata. The sequence continues at coordinate 23,962 of JAKUCV010000538.1, read as the reverse complement.
CTGTGGTGAAGGCAAGTGCATCGTCAAGTACCTTCTCTTCTTGCATACTCAGGAAGGAAGCCTCGTACAGACTTAACAACCCTTGCAAATCTTGGGTTAGGTTTTCCATAAAGTTGCCCTTTTCGTCCTTAAATTGGTCGAAAACATCTGGTTCATACAAGGGTATATATGCTCCGATGAGATGACATCGATCAGACCAATTAAAAAAATACTCAAATATAGCATATATTTGAGTACTTCCACAAAACTTACTGGTCTCAGACTCAGGAAATTACTTACCAGATGAAACATAGTAGCCATGTTGTCTAAGCAACCGAAATCTAAGTGCAACAGTAACAAGATCCTGATGATCACCAGAGCATTGATGATGCCACTTGTGAGTGTGCTCTAATGCTTCTTCAATTTCCTTTTCAAAATGATATCCAATTCCTAGTCGAAGCACCGCATCTATTAATTTCGGTCTCTCTAAAGTATCATCCGCATCTTCTGTCAGCATCTTCCTCACTTCTTCTTTCAGCACTTCAACTTGCTCGCTCCACGCACTTATTAACATCTGTGGAGATAATTAAATCCTTGGTTAATTATTATGTAGATAAATACACCATATCTTTTGTTTTCAAAATATTTTGGTTACTTTTTTGGTGCCTTGTTCAATAATGCTAGAGTACTGCTTACATATTGGGTTCCAATGGGTCATGAAGTCATTCCTAGGTGGGATTGAGGTTGTTTGCCAGTGGGAATTGTGGGTAGCTTTGAAGTCGATGATATCCCAAAGAAAATAATGCTAGAGTACTAAGAATAGATAGTTTGCATGCATGCATGAGTTAATTTGCTCCTCAAAATAAATATTAATTCATTAACCTTATAGATTTAATTAAAAGGTAATTTTATCAGGTTAATTATATGTATATATATATATATAGTTGAGATAGTTGAGTGTTTCACCTTATCTTGGGAGGACGCTTGCTTGATGAAAAAATCATCCCAAACGCAGGGATGGAAATCAACTGTTCTACGAAGTACTTGATCATCAGTTGCTTGATCTGCTGCCTCATGAACTGCCATCTCTTTGCTTGATCTAGTGGTGTATTGTGTTTTTTAGATAACCAGTAACTGAAAAAACTGGTTGGTTTTTTTTTTTTTTTTTTTTGATGAGAAAACTGGTTGGGGTTTATAGGTAGGGAGTGACTTAACCAGGGATGGATATATATAGGATGTAATTATTTTAATTTAAAAATAAGAAAGTAAATAGGACGGAATCAAATTTCATGCATTTTAAAAGCAATAATCCCAAATGATGGATTGGATGTTGGGTTGGGTAGTTTCTAAGATTCTAATGTGGGACATTTTTTTTTGGTACAAAGTCTAAGCCAAATTGAGTGGCAAAAAGACTTACTAAGCCGCCACAAAATAAAGCTTCAGAATCAAAGAAAATGAGTACTACCATTAGAAAATGAGTACTAATGTGGGACATGTATCCCAAATGAAATGAACGGACCAATCCAATTTCAAAGTCTAAGCCAAACTGAGTGGCCAAAAGACTTACTAAGCCGCCACAAAATAAAGCTTCAGAATCAAAGAAATTGAGTACTACCATATTTTGTAATTTAGCTAGCCTCACTTTATATTATTGTCCTCTTGGTCCCATACCTCTTATCATATATATTATTAATCATAACACTTAATACTTTTTTTATGCCATCACTTCAAACTAGTTGTCTATTGGCTTAATCTCAAAAAGAAGAAGAAAAAAAAAAGTATCATGCCAAGGCCAACAACATAAATATAATCACACTGCAAAAAGACATATATAGAAAACTGACATGATCAAACTCCGATAATTACTGACTTAGTTTATAATTAAACAAATAACTTTCAAGCAGTAAAGCAAAATGATATACAGAAATTAAAAGCCTCCAAAGCAGAAGAGGCCCATTTATATATCCTTAAAACAGAGTAATCGATGTACTATTTTTTATGCTAAGTAATCGATGTACTAAATTAGCAGATGATGATCATAAGTCCCTGCGAATTCATACTTCAACGGGTAATATGGGAGTCACCAGCAAGGTTGTCAGGACCTCTTTTGTCACAGTTTTGGCATTTGTAAAAGCATCAAAACCATCCTTGTACAATGCTTCCATTATGCAAGGCCCAAACTTCTTAGGCTTTGCAATTCTATCGTTCCAAGCCACCATATAAATTTTTGATTCATCCTCATCATCTGCATAAGGTACTCCCACGAAATACAGTCACATTTTTTAAAAGAAACCCTTCCCAGACATATCTTTTAAGACTGTTGAAAAGATTATGACATTTGAATTTGGACAAGTTTTGCAAGTCAGGAAAGGGCAAGCTTTGCAAGTCAACAAGGTTGGGCACCATTATCTTACAACATGGATGACAGTAAATTTAGACTTGATTTTTCAGGAGATAAAATGAAGCATGGGCAGCAATATTTGAAGGTTGAAAATATGGCTCCTAAGCTTGACAATATGGCTCCTAGGCTTGACAATATGGCTTCTAGATGAAGGTGGTGGCTGCATGTTTCACACTACGGTTAGCATGTCAACTTTGCCTATAAAAGGCCATTTCCAACAAGCCAAAGGACACAACAAAAAAACACAACAACACCATCAAGGGAGAACACAATGAGTTCTCCTTTTAGACTATAGAGCTTTTCTTTCAAGAGTGTTTGTGAGAGTTCTATACTTGGGTGTATTTAGGGTTTGGAATTTTTGAGAGAGCCATTTGTATATTTCCTTCTCCATTTTGCTATAGTAAACACTTGATCCGTCTTTGCCCGTGGATGTAGGCATTCAATAGCTGAACCACGTAAATCTTTGTCTCTTTTCTTCCTTTGCCATCTTTTCTCAATTTCCTTTGTTAACACTCTACAAGAATTTCGTATACGATCTGGCTAGTACCATCACTAGGTGGTATCATAGCCATCTCTTACCTAGCAATTGGTAGCGGAGTTGTTACTATTCTTGTGGGTGTCCTAGATGACAACAAAGTACAAGTTGAGAAGTATGATCGTACCACGAGCTTTGGCTTATGGCAAGTGAAGATGCGTGCTATCCTTACACAACAAGGATTGCACAAAGCATTATTGGGAACTGCTGGAATGCCAGCAACAATGACGGAAGAACAAAAATTGGAGATTGATGAGAAAGCACTTACTGCATTACAATTGTGCTTATCCAATGAAGTTCTTGGAGAAAGAACTGTTGCTGGTTTATGGCTCAAGCTAGAGTCATTATATATGACAAAGTCACTCACCAACAAGTTGTATTTGAAGCATCGCTTGTTTTTGTTGCGGATGTCAGAAGGTACATCCATTAAATCCCACCTTGACGAATTTAATTCTATTATGATGGATTTGAAATCGTTAGATATTAAATTTGAAGAAGAAGATGAAGCTCTTATGCTGTTGTGCTCCCTACCGCCCTCTTATAAGCATTTTCGGGAGACTTTCCTCTTTGGAAGGGAAACCATTTCCGTTGATGAAGTCAAAGTTGCTTTACTTTCTAAAGAACAAATTGACAAGCAAATCAATGGCGAAGCCAATGAAAGTTCTGGAGAAGGTTTATTTGTTAGGGGGAGACCCAAAGAAAATGGTTCAAGTAATAAAAGCAAGTCTCGATCCAAGTCAAAAACGCACAAGAATGTGACTTGCAATTATTGTCGAAAGAAGGGGCACATCAAGAAAGATTGCTGGAAGCTTCAAAATAAACAAGAGAGTGAGCACAAACGTCCTAATCAAGAGAAGTCTGCAGAGGCAAGTGTTGTAGAGGGAAATTCTGAAACAACAGAAATTGTTCTTTCCATCACCGACGAATTCCAAAATAAATGGATTTTGGATTCAGCCTGTTCCTACCACATGTGTCCTAATAAGGATTGATTTTCCTCATATGAACCAGTCAAAGAAGGAGTTGTTCTTATGGGCAATAATGTTGCCTGTAAGATAGAAGGAATAGGAACTGTTCGAATCAAGATGCTTGATGGAATGGTCAGAACACTATCAGGTGTTCGGCATGTTCCGGACTTGAAGAAAAATTTAATTTCACTTGGCCTTCTGGATGCTCAAGGATATCGGTACTCTGCTGAAGGTGGAGTTCTCAAAGTCTGCAAAGAAGCTCTTGTTGTTATGAAGGCAAAGATGAAGGAGAATTTTTATGTGCTACAAGGTTCTACTGTTACTGGTGCAGCAGCTGTTTCCACTTCCATGTCAGATTCGAACATCACCAAGCTATGGCATATGCGTCTTGGGCATATGAGCGAAAAAGGGATGGCCATATTAAGCAGAAGAGGTCTGTTGCCGAGTCAAAGTGCTGCAAAATTGGAATTTTGTGAGCATTGTGTCTTCGGCAAACAAAAGCGGCTTAGCTTTGGCACTGGAGTCCATACAACTGAAGGTATTTTGGACTATATCCATTCTGATCTTTGAGGTCCCTCTAGCACTCCTTCCAAAAGTGGTGCTCGTTATATGCTTACTTTTATTGATGATTACTCGAGAAAAGTCTGGGCATTCATTTTGAAGCACAAAGATGAAGTATTTAAATACTTCAAGCAATGGAAGATTATAATCGAAAAGCAGACTAGAAGAAAAATCAAGAGGCTGAGAACTGATAATGGCTTAGAGTTCTGTTCTTCAGAGTTTGATAATTTCTGCAAAGATGGAGGCATTATCAGGCATAAAACAGTGAGGCATACACCTCAACAAAATGGCATTGCAGAAAGGCTGAATAGAACTCTTTTGGAGAGAGCCAGATCCATGCTGTCAAATGCAGGTTTATCAAAAGACTTTTGGGCAGAGGCTGTTTCCACAGCTTGCTATTTGGTGAATCATTCTCCACACACAGCTATTGGATGCAAAATTTCGCAGGAGGTATGGTCTAATAAACCTGTTGATTATTCTAATCTGAAGATTTTTGGATGTCCTGCATATGCATATGTTAATAATGGAAAGCTTGAACCTAGAGCTACAAAGTGCATATTTTTGGGTTATCAACCAGGAGTAAAGGGTTATAGACTTTGGTGTCCTGAAACCTCTAAATTATTAATTAGCAGAGATGTTACATTTGATGAATCTGCTATGTTTAATTCAAAAAAGGAGTTTTATACTACCAGTGATTCAGTTAAGGTGGAGGATACAAGCAAACAGGTGGAGTTAGAGAATGACAACACAGTCTCCTCACAACGTGGAGTTCCTCAGCATAATTAAATTGGCGAGATTTCAGACTCTACAAATGTTGAAGACTCTCCACCAGCAGAGCAATATAGCATTGCTCAAGGCAGACAAAGAAGGCAGATTAGACCACCACAAAAGTATAGCTATGCAGATATTGTGGCTCATGCATTATTAGTGGCAGAAGAGATATCTAATGTTGATGAACCTTCCACATATTCTGAAGCTATTTCAAGTGCTGACTCTGGAATGTGGTTAATTTCTATGGAGGAAGAAATGGAATCTCTTCAGAAAAACTCCCCATGGAAGTTGGTACAGCTGCCTAAAGGAAAGAGGATAGTTGGTTGTAAATGGGTTTTTAAAAAGAAAGAAGGTTCTCCAGGTGTTGAAGATGCCAGGTATAAGGCTAGATTGGTGGCCAAGGGCTATTCTCAGGTAGAAGGAATTGACTTTAATGATATTTTCTCACCTGTTGTGAAACATAGCTCTATTCGTGTTTTTCTCTCTTTAGTGGCTATGCATAATTTGGAGTTGGAGCAACTTGATGTTAAAACAGCCTTTTTACACGGAGAATTAGAGGAGCAAATCTACATGAGTCAACCTGAAGGCTTTATGATTGAAGGAAAAGAAGATCATGTTTGTTTGTTGAAGAAATCTTTTGATTGAAGCAGTCTCCTCGATAATGATATAAAAGGTTTGATCTCTTCATGACCAGTCATGGTTATTCAAGGAGTAAATATGACAGTTGTGTATATCACAAGAAGCTTGATGATGGGTCGTTTCTTTACTTGCTCATTTATGTTGATGACATGCTTATTGCCTCCAAAGATATATCTGAGAATAGCATGTTAAAGAATCAGTTGAGTGGTGAATTTGAAATGAAGGACTTAGGATCAGCAAAGAAGATCCTTGGGCTGGAAATCTCTAGAGACCGTAAAGCAGGAAGATTGTACCTGTCTCAGAAAAAGTACATCGAAAAAGTTCTAAAACATTTTGGTATGGAAAAGGCTAAACCAGTAAGTATACCACTTGCTGCTCATTTTCGATTATCTGCTGCTTTGTCACCACAATCAGTTGAAGAAGAAGAATACATGTCACATATACCATATTCTAGTGCAGTTGGAAGCATCAAGTACGCTATGGTTTGTACACGTCCAGATATTTCACATGCTGTAAGTGTAGTTTGTCGTTATATGGCTAATCCAGGAAAAATATACTGGCAAGCAGTGAAATGGAAACTTCGATATCTACGTGGTACAGTTAATCATTGTTTGGAATATGGAAGAAGTTATGATGGCATTGTCGGTTTTGTTGATTCAGATTTCACAGGTGATCTTGACAAAAGGAGGTCAGTTTCAGGTTATGTATTTACTCTTGAAGGTTGTGTAGTCAGTTGGAAAGCTACTTTACAGTCTATTGTTGCTTTGTCTACAACAGAGGCAGAGTACATTGCTCTTACAGAGGCTATAAAGGAAGCTACTTGGTTGAGAGGTTTAATTGATGGACTCAATTCCAATCAAGATGTTAGCATTGTTCATTGTGACAGTCAAAGTGCTATACATTTGACGAAAGATCAAATGTTTCATGAAAGGACCAAGCATATTGATGTCAGGTACCATTTTATTCGAGATATAATTTCACATGGTGATATCATTGTGAAAAAGATTGGTACTGCAGATAATCCAGCAGATATGTTAACGAAGCCTCTCTCGGTGACTAAGTTCAAGCATTGCTTGAACTTAATTGGGATACACAGTATTTCAATTTGCCCTTAAGGGCAATAGTGGAGAAGATGGATAAAAGATTTACTACAAGTTAATTCAAAGCCAAGGAGGAGATTGAAAAGATTATGGCTTTTGAATTTTGGACAAGTTTTGCAAGTCAGGAAAGTTGGACACCGTTTGAATTTTTGGGCAAGCTTTGCAAGTCAACAAGGTTGGGCACCATTATCTTACAACATGGACGGCAGTAAATTTAGACTTGATTTTTTTGGAGATAAAATGAAGCATGGGCAACAATATTTGAAGGTTGAAAATATGGCCCCTAAGCCTGACAATATGGCTCCTAGGCTTGACAATATGGCTTCTAGATGAAGGTGGTGGCTGCATGTTTCACACTACGGTTAGCATGTCAACTTTGCCTATAAAAGGCCATTTCCAACAAGCCAAAGGACACAACAAAAAAACACAACAACAACACCATCAAGGCAGAACACAATGAGTTCTCCTTTTAGACTATAGAGCTTTTCTTTCAAGAGTGTTTGTGAGAGATCTATACTTGGGTGTATTTGGGGTTTGGAATTTTTGAGAGAGCCATTTGTATATTTCCTTCTCCATTTTGCTATAGTAAACACTTGATCCGTCTTTGCCCGTGGATGTAGGCATTCAATAGCCGAACCACGTAAATCTTTGTCTCTTTTCTTCCTTTGCCATCTTTTCTCAATTTCTTTTGTTAACACTCTACAAGAATTTCGTATACTATCCGGCTAGTACCATCACTAGGTGGTATCATAGCCATCTCTTACCTAACAACTGTAAAATCTCTGACCCCACCATCACATTATCCATCCCTCTGTTTGATAAAAACCTGCTAAGTTTAAGTGATTGCAGAATCACAAATGGATCTAGGGAGGTTAATCTTATTCAATGATTTATTCATTATAACATAGTTCTTAAATAATTATACATAGTTTTCTTTGCAAGGCTCATCGACCGTCATAAACATGTGAATTAATAAAACATTTAAGTATACATCAACCGTCCTATAACTATGCATATAAATGTAAGAACAAGAAACTAAGAAAGCTAGAGACGGAAATAAGAAGTGCTAATTGGAACTGCCAGTACGTAGTACTAAAGTATCCCAACCACCCTGGGAATTTATTTATTTAATAATCAGTAGTAGCAGAAAACCAAGACGCACAAACACAACAACGAAGAGAAAGCATCAAATAACAAGTACTTATACAAGCTTATCGTAAAGCATAATTGATGACATTTTGACCCGAAAAGAAAATGCATATAATTAATGATATATATAAGGCTGCAGCTTGCATTATCGACCTGACTCAGACAGGAATGGGGTTGACGAGCAAGGCTTCCATCATCTCTTTTGTATTAGTATCTGCATGATTATAGCTGTCGACGAAGTCCCCGTATAGAGCTTCCATTATTCTGGCATAACGAAGAAAGACCTTGAGAATCTTCTTTGGAATCGGAATAGCTCCTTCTTTCATGAACTCTTCATTGATACATTTCCAATCATCTTCCATAAATTTCTTCATCACTTCATGTGCCTCTTCCTTGGACACTCCATATTCCTTCATATAGCATTCAACAGCGGAAGCAACGTTTCCCCTTTTCTGCTCAATCTGCATGCATGGATATATAATATATGTATTTTAGAAATATTGGACTCTCTGATCAACTATATATATATATATATATATATATAAATAACATGTATATATATATATATATATATAAATAACATGTATATATACCTCATGGCCTGCAATATCATCCAAGAGCCTGCAATGATCCCCTGAAGCCACTAATATTTTCGGATCTGTAACCAACCAATCATAGACCTCCTTTGTAGCCTCAGGCATCATACTAATACTTTGATACGCTAACATATACAAACAAGTGCTAACTCCTGATACTGCCCTATATTCCTCGAATTTTGGAACATAGCCTTTGTTGAACCATCTTGCTTCTGTAGTATAGACCCTAATTTGCCTTTTGACCTGTCAAATCAGTCTCTTAAGAAATTATTGATAGAGCTACTTTATTTTAGCTAATTAATGAACAATTCTCAGTATATTAAATATCCCAAAAGCATGCATACGTATAAATCCAGAAACACATTAATTAATTAATTACCGCTTCTTTTACATATTGGATGCAATATGGTCTTCCTTCCTTGGTTGTTTCTTCCTCCAGTTGTTTCGACAACTCCAATAATTCATGAAAAATCGGCTTCATATAGTCAGGAAGAAGCTGTGTGCTAGTATTCCACCTGAAAATTTGTAAGAAGAAAATTTACAATTCGTTCATGTAGGAAAAGTTGGATACACAAACATCATTTTTTTTAAAAAAAGGTAAAAGGTAAATTACTGTAGGTTTTTTAATAGTTGCCAGCTGACAGTCCTTATAGTGTGGTGGCATGCATCTCCTTTAATAGGTCTTGGGTTAATTAGATCCTAATGGTTTCTTATCAAAAAAAAATTAGATCCTAATGGTTGGTGATTTAATTGGGATTGTTGTTTGTGAATAATTTTAATATTCCAATATATCAACAAGTCCTAATTTGTTTCAAGAATTGTTTAATGATTACTTACTCTGTGAGTCCTCTTAACTCCTCCCGATACAGACTTTGCACTACATTGAAATCCAACTTGGCTAGCTTCAAGACAACCTCATTGTGAGCATCAAGCCCCTCGTAGATGGAGATGTACTGCAATTGTTCAAACTTCTCCACATTCCTCTGCACAGGTCGATGTAATGCCCGGTTCACTTGCTCAGCAACAGGAGTGGGCAACTCATCATTTACCAAAAAACATTTGAGGTGTTTCTTGGTGAATTCACGTGCATCATCAAGTATCTTCTGATCTCCATGGACACTCAGGTATGAAGCCTCATACAGGTTTAACAATCCTACCCAATCTTTGATCAGATTTTCCTTGAAGTTTCCGGTGGCATCCACAAATTTGTTAAACACATCTGGTCCAATGAAATAAGCACTCATGACGAGTGAGATGATGATATTGAATCATTAATTACGCAAAGCAATCAGTTATAATATGTTTTCTTTTTGCACTCATATACTATATATACTCCCTCTGTTCCACAGTTAATATATTTCATATTTGTAATTATATTCTGCAAAACTGATCAAGTCCTAAGTTTAAGCTTTCAGGTTATAAGTGTACAGAAAAGAAAACAAAAACAAAACTATTACACACCAGAAGAAACATAGTAGCCATTCTGTCTTAGTAACCGGATGCCAAGAGCAATGGTAGAGATTTCCTCACTACCATGATACTCATCCATTTTGTGGATTTGTAGTAATGCATCGTCAATTTCTTCCTGGAAATGGTACCCGATCCCCAGTCGAATCACAGCATCTACCAGGCTGAGTTTCTCCAAAATATTCTCTTCTGCTCGAGGAGGTGTCAGCATTTTCCTCACTTTCTCCTTCAAAACTCCAACTTCTTCTTTCCATGCACTCACTAACACCTGTGTAACCAGATTCTTGACTATTAATTATTTATATATATGCACTCAAGAAAAGCAAACAGAAGGAAAAATAATTGTTTGTTTAATATCAAAAGAAATAAAAAAAAAAGAATGGTTTGTTGTTAAATTCACCTTGTCTTCAGGCTCCCGCTTCAGGAAGAAGTCACCCCATACAGAGGGGTGGTATTCTGCACTCCGGCGATCTTCAGCTCCTCCTTGTGCCTCTCCTTGAATAGCCATCTCTTCCTTACACACAGAAAGTTGCAAGTTTATTACACTGAGATACTGAGAAATGACAGTCTTTTGTGCGATCTTACCTTGTTTTCATGGCCTTGTATAGTTGTATTTATAGACAAATTTGTCAAAACCCTCAACATCAAGTTTATATTTTAATTAACCCTTTAATATATATGTAGACCATACGCTTGGAATTCAGGCAAAAAAAAAAACCCCTTAAACTAGTCAATTAATTAGTTTTAAAATTTGTAGGATTTAATTTCTAACGTTGTTGTAAAGAATTCTGTTTTCTTTAAATAAGATTCTACATTCATTTTTTCGTAGGCTCACTCCTAATAATAAATCATTTTTGGATTATAGGATCTCTAAATTTTATGAGCTGGATCGGATGTAAAACCAAAAAGGAACTAAAAAAACATTAATTAGGCATAATCCAAACCAACCCTTAAGCATCTTTATCTTCTTTTTTTTGGATAAAAACGTAAAGTAAATATTAAAAAATAATAGTATATTTTGTTATATCATAACAATACACACAAAAATATTATGAATTAGGATCATTAAAAAAACGGATTCTAGAAGGCACGGATTGTATTAAAGCATATAATAATTTATTTTTTTTTGGGATACAGAGATAGTTAAGATCACAAACTGAACAGATTACTCATTTCAAGTGCTCGAGATGATCAGCTGGATCGACATAGTTAATTTGGCCTTTTTTTTTGGTAATGGTCATATCGCCGTACTATCCCGCCGGCTCTTAAGCTGGAGATCGACAGGTCCACTCTATGTCATCATGAATTAATGAGCCATGGGGTTTAGCTTTTATTTATTTATTTTTGTCGAAGGTTTAGTCTTTAATTATTATAAGCCAAATGGCCACCATATGATATATGAGTTACTTTTTTTTTTTTGATAAGTTACTTGGATACATATATGGCTTTAGCTCCCCATAACTCAAGTTCTCTTACTCATGGCCATCAGTCATCATCATCAACAGGAACGTCTAGCTAAAAAATCTTAAAAACAGCACAAGATCAAGAGCAACAAATAAATAAGAGACGAAAAGAAAACTTATCATATGAACTGCTACTACTTAAAAAGGGGATCTCAAGCATTCTTGGACTTTTTATACAGCAGCTGAAACCAAAAAGAGAGGAAAAAAAAAGCCCAATAGATTATAGCTCTAAGTAGTTGTAATTATAGCCTATATAAAGAAAAGGAAAAAAACACAAATATTAATAAAGAGAAATCACCTACCTTAACTAACTAATTTATGTTCGACAAGCCAGTAGCAGTAGAGCTGTATAAGATGCCAAGGAATAAGTAAAGAAAAAATTCTAGAAGCTGAAATTAAAGCAACCACACACACATATAATTCTAGAAGCTTATTTTAAAGCAACCGCACACAAATACACACACAATTTATACAATTCTCCATGGTCCGTCGTCACACTAGGTAGGTTGTGCGGCTGAAGATTTCCATGGAAAGTTCCAATCAATTTTTAGCTATTAGAGTGCATGGAAAGTTGTTGCATAATTGGAAAAGAAAACTATAAACATGTATTCCAAATCCTAACCCTTAAAACCTAAATAGCAAGGTTGTATATATGACATTTGTCATAGTCTTAGCCTTTGTCCTTTTTTTTATACTAGTTTTTGTGCACATGCGATGCACGTGATATGGTATTTTCTTTTAAAAATGTGAATATGAGCAGTTTTTTATTTTTTATTTTTAAAAAATATAATGTAAATTCTAATTATTTATACACACAATCACCAATAATAATAATATGCTAACATTTTTTTTTAAAAAATTAGTAACATCTCGTTCAAATATTAATTATAATAATAGTAGTATATAAGCTATGGCATTGTTTCTTTTGATTATGAATGTGAGTTTTTTTCCTTTTTCTTTTAAAATATAATAATATAAAAAAATATTATGAGATAATTGTTTCTCATACCTTGATCTTGGCCAACGTTATTATTGTCAACTGTGTTACTTCTAGATCCACCATTCACTTGATTTCTTTTCTTGATATTTTGATGCCAACCAACTTCGTCTTTCGGAAACAATAGAGGATATTGCAATGCGTCATAACAACTGTAGTAATGCTTCACCGTATGTTTCTGTCCAGAATGAACATGAACTACAATATCTCTCTCAAAAGGTGCATTAGCATTATTACCTTCAATCCATATTGCAGCAATCTGTTCTGATGGAGGTGCATTATATACACGCTGATCAAGAGATGAATTCGTATGGATATGTATATGAAGCTTTTCAAAAGAAGAAAAATCTTTTAATGTATTCAGAAATTGAGCATAAGGATTTCCTTCAAGAATATCCATCAACTTCTTCACGATACTTTCATTCAAGTTGGCATCTTTAATGATTTGCATCCTGTTCTGCAACTCATTGTTAGTATCGTAAAAGTAAAGCTGAAAATATTTGGGGGTGCTTTCTGTCGGTACCAATCCTGGCAAATTATAATAAATTTGGCCTTGTGTTTTGAATGTATACACTCCTTGTTTGGACGATGCACGTTCCTTATCTAAGTTAACACCGAAAGATGTAAATGAGAATATACTGTTGTACGCTCTAATATTTGTTCGGAACTCTTGAGATTCTGGTGTTAATGAGGTGAACAAATTATATAAATCATCTTCATATTTTGGTGAAGATAAATGCACTTTTCCATTACCACAACAAAATGAAACTGGTTCTGATTCAGATTTTTTAGCACCACAATATGCACAGGTCGGAACATTTGCAAGTTTGTGCGATAAAGAACATGCTGGGCGAAACTCTGTGATTCCTGAACCAATTAAAGAATAAATTATATTAGCAATTTCTTATACAGTTAAGTCTATAAATATATATATGTAAACAAAATATTAAAGTTCATAATAATCAAATCCAAAAAAATAAACAATTTATAATATTTACTAACCTTGGTATTTATATGGGGGTAGATAAGGCTTTGGGGAATAATTCGAGATTTTGTCCTTTTTTTTTTCCGTCCTCTTTTTTTTGTTGTCTTGATTGTTATTTTGTGAACTTGATTCATTACATGAGACATTGGCAAAATTTCTCTTTTTTGTATTTTGTATATTCGTTGCGATAATTACTTCTCCTTTTTGGTGGGTAAACAAATTATAGGAACTTCTCTTCTTTTTTTCGGGAGCCATAACAAATATGAGTATGATCTCGTACGGGCTGTAAAGAAAATAGATGTGAATAATCAAAGATTCAATGATTAAATAAGCAACCTTTTTAAGAGCGAAATAATACAATTTCGATTATTTCGATTTAGGCAGCATTCGAAGTGAAAGAACAATGTTAATTTTGATCATATACCATATGCACGTAGCTACTTTTTAAAAGGCTAATATGTATATAGCGAGTTGTAATATCTTGGGCAGTCTTTAAATATGTATAGCAATCTAAGAGAACAATCTGTCGAATCCCATCCTATTTTTTGCTTTTTTTGTTTCTCAGTTCACTTATTTTTGCTCTTGTGATGGTGTGATAATAGAATGATGTTAATTAACTTGTTGGATACAAAGGGACCGGTTGGTGTGTGGTTTTGTTGTAATTTTCAATTGTGAAAGGCATTTATGTATATTGCTCATGGGATCCATATGTCTGCGGATGATGAACCCATAATTCTTGTGGGATACTTGTCTTGGATTATATGGTCTGGTTATTAGCTGTGTAGCTAGATTCTATTGGTAAAGCCTGTATCCTGGGCATGGAGTTGCAATATTCTCTAAACATATTTTGCTACGGGTATTTTGCTGTTGTTGGTAAAATAAAACTCGCTCTGTATTTTTTCTACCTCGCTGTCGTGTTTTTCTTTCAGTAATTCTTTTACGCATGTAGAGTCTTTAACTTGTATGTGTAATGTGATAATTATTCAGTAATTCCTTCACATATGCAGGTTTTGAATTAATTTTCTATATTTTCATCTCTGGTTTCAGTGTTTGCTTAATTATCCAATCCCATGGAATTTTACTTAAGCTATCAATTTTTGTATATAGGAGCAATAGTTATAACCTTAAGCAATGAATTTATGTATATGGACTTTTTTTTAAAAGAGGAAAAGAAGAAAATTACCAGGTGGGATACGATGCTGATCTTCACCTCAATTTTCCATAATCTTCACCCCTTTCTTTTAGGAGATCTACGTCAAATTTCCAAGAGTTATGATCACTTGGGGAACTGATTATTATGGGTAGAATCCAAGTGAACTTAAATAATCAGTATTGTATTTCTTCACCTCAACTCTGGCTGTATTTGCCGTAAGTAGAATACAATTGTATTCGTTAAGCATACTCTTAAATAAAAAAAAAAAGTCGTCATTATGAAAAGTCAGTATTGAGAAAAGTGTTGGTAGAATCCGTTTACAATTGAATTCCTTGGTAGAGTCTGTCTTACAATTGAACTCTTTTAGAATCCGTTTTACAATGGAATTCCTTACAATTGAATTGTTTTGGAATTTCAAATGCCGTCATTAATCAATTTGCTTGCCGTCATCAAGAGTCAATTTTCCATTATTAAGAAAAAAAATTTAAATGACTATTAAGCCATCAATTATAATTATAAAGATAAGGGTATTTTCGTATTTCTATTTAGCAAAATTTGGGACTTCATGCTTTTATATATAGTATAGATTAGAAGAGTATCCCAATCGACTACCGGACTAATCTCTCCCCGTGGCTCGATGCGTCACCCTTGTGAGGTAAGACCATTACCAATAGCATAATTTCTATACACCCAATTTCACCAGGACTCGAAACCTGGACCTTCAAACAATGCTAATTGGTTATGGATGCGGTCCTTGTACAATGCTTCCATTATCTGGTTATGGATGCGGTCCTTGTACGATTTTCTAGGATGGCAGCGGCTGCAATTTCTTGAATTGGCATGGCCTTTCTCCATTCATAACTTTCCAAGTGCTCTCCATACATTTCTGCATTTCAATGCATGAACTGCTGCAGGAGCTGCCACCTCTGCGTTTGATATATAAAACCTGCTGCTAATTAAGTAAATAGAGCTAGTTTGTGTATTGTGTATTTGGGACTAGTGATTAACTTAATTAGCTGACTTCCATTTCAGTGTTTCGTGCGTCATTTCAGATGCTGAAACTAACAAGTGCAGCACAATTCTGCTGCTTTGCCATTCTTGTACAAATAGTGAATCATTCATCATAAACATTTGAATTAACAAAACATTCTCTATGGATCAAACTTCTATATAACTAAGCATTTCCAAGAAAAACAAAGAAAGAAAGAGACGTAAATAAGAATTGCTCTAATTGAACTGCAAGTAGTACCAAAGGATCCCAACCATCCTGGGAATTTATCAACCAGTAGCAGAAAACCAAGAGGCAGAAGCACAACAACGAAGGGAAAGCATGAAATCACAACTTACAAAAGCTTATTATAAAGCATAGCTGACATTTTGACCCAGAAACAAAAAGCATAATTAATGATATATATATATATATATATATATATATAAGGTAATAAGGCTGCAGCTTTCATTATCCATCATCAGACAGGAATGGGGTTGACGAGCAAGGCTTCCATCATCTCTTTCGTGGTAGTATCTGAAACATCATAATTATTGGAGAAATCCCCGTATAGAACTTCCATTACTCTGGCATAACCAAGAAAAACCTTGAGAATCTTCTTTGGAATAGCTCCTCCTTTCATGAACTCTTCGTTGAGATATTTCCAATCATCTTCTATGAATTTCTTTATCACTTCATGTGCCTCCTCCTTGGACACTCCATATTCCTTCATATAGCATTCAACCGTGGAAGCAATATGTCCCCTTTTCTGCTCAGTCTGCATGCATGGATGTATATATGCATTTTAGAAATATTGGACTCGTTTGATATATCAATTATACATCTAGATAGTCGATGATCACTTGAAATAATTAATAATTAAGCTATATATATAACATATATACCTCATGGCCTGTAACATCATCCAAGAGCCTGCAATGATCCCCTGCTGCTACTAATATTTTCGGATCCGTAACCAACCAGTCATAGACCTCCTTTCTAGCCTCAGGCATCATACTTACAGTTTCAAATGTGAACATAAATAAGCAAGTGCTAACTCTGGTTATTACTCTATGTTCCTCGAATTTTGGAACATAACCTTGATTGAACCATCTTGCTTCTGTAATATAGCCCCTAATTTGCCTTTTTACCTGCAATAATATGTATTAATGATCTCGTAAAAACATTCTTAATCAGTATATCTCAGACTGCAATATATTAATTAATTAGAATGATAATTAATTACCGCTTCTTTTATGTATTGCATGCAATATGGTCTTCCTTCCTTGAATGTTTCTTCCTCAATTTCTTTCAGGTAGTCTAACAATGCCTGAAAAGGCAGCTTCATATAATCAGGGAGGCGCTTCATGCTAGTATCCCACCTGAAAATTTTTGGAATTTCGTATTTCTTCAGTAATATGTATGATGCTAATAAAAGGAAAAATTGTATCCAATGCAAATTAATAATACCTTTCTATTGTGTCGGCGAAGAGCTCGAGCTCATCAATGGTGCCATAAGCATCATACATATCATCGATTACAGTCCAAATCTGAGAAGATTTGGCTCCTATTCTTCGGGACAGGGCAAGTTCAGGATCAGGGTATGGCCCGGATCCCCACAAGAAGCACTCAACCAATCTATCTCGAAAGAAAGGCAGCTTTCTTGCCAAATCCAACTCTATCCACCACCTATAATAATTTCATATATTTTTTTTTAATGGGTCAAAAGGTATTTTTATTGTGGACGGTTTTTTGATATAAGATACCTTTTTAACTTAATTTTGATTAGTAAGTATAACAATAGAATACCGAAGAATGAGAAGAAAATAAGTTAGTGATGATCATCAATATCAAATATGTATCAAATATTGTTAATATGTATGTATATGTATTTTGTTACTTTCCCACAGAGGATATGCACTTACTCAGTGAGGCTTCGCAGCTCCTCCTGATACATACTTTGCACTATATTGAAATCCAACTTGGCTAGCTTCAAGACAACCTCATTGTGAGCATCAAGCCCCTCGTAGATGGAGATGTACTGCGATTGTTCAAACTTCTCCACATTCCTGTGCACAGGTCGATGTAAAGCACGGTTCACTTGCTCAGCAACAGGAGTGGGCAACTCATCATTTACCAAAAAACATTTGAGGCGTTTCTTGGTGAATTCACGTGCATCGTCAAGTAGTGGAGAATTTGGGTCATCATCTGCATCATCTCCATAGGTAGCGCAGGTGGCATCCCTTGTACTCCACCATACGCTGGTTGCCCACCTCCAGCTTGAGGCGGTTGGTCAACCGATACTTGGTCTCCATCCAAGTGCATCTGTTCAGCAGGCTGGTGTCCCTCAACCGGATCCATGTCGTGGTACCTAGATGAAAATGCATGTAATATGTTAATCATGTGGAGCGAGCTATGCACAGTAAACAAGCACAACAATCATCAAAAGACCTACTACCCGAACACGTGTGACTATAGGACTTATATGAAAAAAATAAAAATCCAGGGAGGGGCCATGGCCCCCTGGGCCACTGCCACTGGGTGAGTCTAGTTTCGTGCTTCTTGTCTGTTAGGAATCGGGAGTCGCCCGAAAACCGGGGAGACAATACGCGATGCCCAAGTGAGTTCCATACGCGTGACCAGGACACCACTCTGTAATCCAAAACCTCAAGGTATTAGGTACATGGGTCCACTACACTTATATGATACTCAGTTGGCCTCTTTCTCTCTTATGTGGGATATACCACTCACACCTGTATTCCAACAATCTCCTCCTCAAGTGTGAGACTCTTCCATATCGGACCACGGGCCTACTCCCCCTTCAACGAAAACATACCGGAAACTTTCCACAACATCACCAAGAGCCCACTCTGCCATCAAGCCCGTTCCAGGAGTACGCGTCTGCCGATGCTCCAAGAGTTCATTCCATCGGGAGCCACGACTTACAACTTCACTTAGACCGCAGGGGAAAGAGAAGCCACTTAGAAGCATGCGCCTTCCGATACCCACTCTTATTCGGAGCCACTTTTAGGCATAATAAATGAATGTAATTTATAGATATTATAATTTATTCATTCATTATAAAACTTTGAGCATGAGCCAAGGTTTAAGTAATTTCAATTTGGTTTGAATGTAAAAATACTAATTTATGACTACTCTCTAATAAATTTATTATTTATGAAGAGTTTTGTGAAAACTTGTTTCACCAATTTTGATTATTACTTGGTTCACTTGTTTTGAATACTATTACATTGTTAAGTACATTTGATAGGGTAAGACAAGCATGTATATTTGGCTTATGCGATGTACAACATAAATAGTAGTGATTGAGATCTTTTCATAATATAAGTAATGACAACTAAAGGTTGATTGATTTCATAGGTAATACAAACATCTGAGTTCCTACTTGTAATACATTTAATTAGCCCTTACAAATATTTAACGATCACCATGACTAATAATGCTAAAATAAACCCAATTCCCATTTTCAGTAAGTCTACATAATTGACAGCATGGTCTCTTTTCAGCAGTAGTATCGATTGTCTCTTCTTCCTGCATGTTCGTGATCGCTTCCTCAAGGGTTTCAGTATGGTCTCTGTTAGTAATATGCCCAAAAGCCAATCAATGGTTGATTGTATGAGTCATGTATATACATTAAGGTTATTCCAATAAATATGATTATGAGATAATCGCTTGCATATATTTATAATCCTAGAATACTTTGTATTCTTAAAATGTCCCTAGTCGATTATTATTATGGATGGGTTGTAATAATAAATTAAGACTAGCGTATGTTGAGAATTATATGAGATATGAATTCTACATACGGGTACAAGTTAGAGAACTTGTGGACTGGACTGACCCACATAAGAACCCTACATGGAACGTTATATGATAGTCATTAGTGGTTCTTTTATATGTATTGTCCTTAGACCTGAGA
>JAKUCV010000537.1:62291-88733 GCA_028386065.3 Turnera subulata | reverse complement strand
TAGCGTGCAGTCACTTTCTTCTTTTCCCGGAGTACGGACGTGGACATCCCAGCAGGTAGCCGTGCTTGTTCTCCCGGTTGGATCCATAGTGTCGGCATGCATACTGTCTTCTCATAATTTATTCCATTTATTCTTCCGCTGCATTGGATTTATATTGAGATGTCACTTTTGATTTTGGATTATTTTATCGGCTGATTGCCGGGATTTACTATTGATGATGTTTCGGCAGGATGCCGGGTTTGATTTGAGGCTTGCTAAGCCGGTTGACTATGTTGTTATGAAATCTCTTTTTATTGAGGATTTTGGATAATGTTTTTGATATTGATTTTCGTGTCCCGGGTTTCAAGGGCATTTTGGTAATTTCCTTAAGTTTTGATATTTTATTGTTAAATTGGGACACGGGTGTTTCAATCCCACTCCTGAAGTGCTTGGAGGAAGGGGAGGCAGCAGAGGTCCTAAGGGAGGTACACCAAGGACTCTGCGGTATGCATATAGGGGGGGTGGCCCTAGCGCGACAGGTACTCCAAAAAGGATATTATTGGCCGACCATTAGGGAGGATGTGCAACAGCTAGTGCGTGTATGTGTGTCGTGTCAAATGCATGAGCAAACCCCCAGAATCCCGGCTTGTTATCAATACCACATAAGCACCCCATGGCCCTTCTTGCAATGGGGCCTGGACATCATAGGACCTTTTCCAAAGGCATCGGGGGGGAGGAAATATGCGCTCGTAGCCATTGACTATTTCACCAAGTGGGTGAAAGCGGAGGCCCTGGCCAAGATCACGGCGGAAAAAGTGACGTCCTTCCTAAGGAGGAATATACTCCACAGATTTGGAGTGCCTCGGGTAATAATAACTGATAACGATACACAGTTTGACAGCAAAAAAACCAGGAGGTTCTGTGAGGAAAACCGCATAGACTTGAGATTCTCAGCTGTTAGTCATCCTCAGACTAATGGCCAAGTGGAGGTGACAAACCACATACTCTTAGAGGGAATTAAGAAGCGGCTAGGAAAAGCAAAAGGGGCCTGGACCGACGAGTTAGACAATGTGTTATGGGCCTATCGAGTAACTGAAAGGACCACCACTGGGGAGACACCTTTTCGCATGGTCTATGGCGTGGAGGCAGTGACTCCGGTTGAGGTCCAAGTCCCTACACTTAGGATTTCGGGATATGTGGAAGAGGGGAATGATTGGATATTAAGGGCTGAGCTGGACCTAGTCGAGGAGTTAAGGGAGCGGGCAGCCCTCAAAGCCAACGTGCACAAGCAGAAGGCTGAAAGATACCATAACCAACGAGTCCAGGAAAGGACCTTCAGCCTTGGGGACTACGTGCTAAGAAAGGTCGAAGCAACCGCGCAAGCCTCACGCAAAGGGAAACTGGGCCCCAAATGGGAAGGACCGTATAAAGTGGCAAGGATACTAAAGAAAGGGACATATCATCTAGAGGGGGATAGCGGAAAACTTTTGCCCCATGCATGGAATGCAGAAAATTTGAAGTTATTTCATATGCCAGAAGACCTGGAGTGACGGGTCCCATAAACTCAGCACCCACAGGGCAAACATCACTAGGATAAGTTAGGCATATGAGTGTCCATCTTGTTAATGGGCATAAAAGCCCTTCGTTTTGAAAACGGGCACTTGAGCCCCTTTATATGTAAACGGGCACACAAGCCCCATTTTGTACATGGGCGTAAAGCCCCTTCATTACGTAAAGGGCCCACGAGCCCCTGTTTTTATTAAGTACGATTGTTCATATACCCACTTTTTATTAAAACTTAAAGTAAAAGACCCAAGGATGTCCCAAATTCGGCTAAGTCCGAAGAATAAAGGACCTTGAGTCCCTTAGGGCAGAACCTGTTGTCCAAAAAAAAAAAAAAAGGGGACCTAGAGTGCCCCTCAAAGTAAAGGACCCAGTGGTGTCCCGAATTCGACTAAGTCCGAAGAGTAAAGGACCTTGAGTCCCCTAAAGTAAAGGACTTAGAAGTGTCCCCTAAAGTAAAGGACCCAAGGGTGTCCCAAATTCGGCTAAGTCCGAAGAATAAAGGACCTTGAGTCCCCTAAAGTAAAGGACCTAGAGTGTCTCCTAAAGTAAAGGACCCAGTGGTGTCCCGAATTCGGCTAAGTCCGAAGAGTAAAGGACCTTGAGTCCCCTAAAGTAAAGGACCCAAGGGTGTCCCAAATTCGGCTAAGTCCGAAGAATAAAGGACCTTGAGTCCCCTGAAGTAAAGGACCTAGAGTGTCCCTAAAAGTAAAGGACCCAAGGGTGTCTCAAATTCGGCTAAGTCCGAAGAATAAAGGACCTTGAGTCCCCTGAAGTAAAGGACCTAGAGTGTCCCCTAAAGTAAAGGACCCAACGGTGTCCCGAATTCGGCTAAGTCCGAAGAGTAAAGGACCTTGAGTCCCCTAAAGTAAAGGACCTAGAGTGTCCCCTAAAGTAAAGGACCCAATGGTGTCCCGAATTCGGCTAGGTCCGAAGAGTAAAGGACCTTGAGTCCCCTAAAATAAAGGACCTAGAGTGTCCCCTAAAGTAAAGGACCTAGAGTGTCCCGAATTCGGCTAAGTCCGAAGAGTAAAGGACCTTGAGTCCCCTAAAGTAAAGGACCTAGAAGTGTCCCCTAAAGTAAAGGACCCAAGGGTGTCCCAAATTTGGCTGTCCGAAGAGTAAAGGACCTTGAAGTCCCCTAGGGTAAAGGAGCTTGAGTCCCTTGTGCTAAAGGACTTTGTCCCCTGAGCTGAAGGACCTTGAGTCCCCTAAGCTAAAGGACCTTGAGTCCCTAAAGTAAAAGGACTAGAACCCCTAAAACTAAGGACCTCGGTGTATTCCGAGATGCGGCTTAAGTTCAAAGGCCGAAGGATCCCGAGCCCCTCAGGATAGGGGACCTAGGGCATTCATTGAAAGCAGCTAAGTCCAGAAAAATTTGAAGTAAAAGTCCAAAAGGTCAGGCGAGTAATCAAAAAATTAGAAGGCAGTCGAAGAGACAAAGCGAAAGGAGCAAAATAACCCGAAGATCCTTAACATTAAGAGATCAGTAATCATAGGAATAATTGCACAAAAGGAGGATTAAAGTATGAGAAAACTTAAATGTCCAGCATTGAGGCACCACGGGGTCTACAAAATCAAGACCTCCAGTTAGAGTCCTAAAACAGGCTATTACAAAGGACCTATAGCCAGGGGCACTATGCCGAAGGGGCTGAGGGGTCAATATTCGAAGGAGCAGGAGGATGGGAGGATTCAGCTTCAGCAGCAGCAGCTTCAAGGTGGGAACACGCCTCAATCTCTCCATCCAAACCACCAGAGGGTGTGTCGGGAGCGGTGTAAGGAGTATGGGGCTCCTCCAAAGGGACATCCTCGGCACGAAGGGGTTTGCAGGTGAGGTAGTCGCAGGGGTCCTCAGGATGACGGGACGTTACCTCCTGCACATGGCGAGCTGTAAGACGACGAAGATACCCCCAAGTCTCCTCGATGAAGGTGTCCTCCAAAGAAACCTTATCCGAAGCAAAGGTTGCTTTGAGCTCCTCAACAACACGCTTATGCTCTGCCTCCTGAAGGGACAAATCGGAACTAAGGGTGGCACTAGTCTTTTTCTTCCTCTCCAATGACTCCTCGAGCTCTTGAACCTTTGCCTTAAGGACCTCGAGTTCCTGCACCTTCTTCTGAAGAACCTCCAATCCCTGCACTTTCTGCTGAAGGGCCTCGACCTCTTTAGAGGCCTTGGATAGTTTCTTTTCAGCCTCATCCCGCTCGGAGCAAAGGTCCCGAGCTTGCCACATCATTATATGGGTATCCATAAGGAACTGGGAGACAACATAAAGACCAAATCAATAATGGACGAAAAGATCAAATAATAAACAAAAGCCTGATGGATGGAAAGGACCTACCCGGGCAGCAGCACTGGAATGCAGAGCAAACATGTCCTGTTTGTTCCTCGTGAAAAAGTCCTTCAAGTCAGGATCAGAGCCAAAAAGTTGCGACATAAACTCGTGAAGTGCATTCTCTCCACCTGCAGAATTCGGAGGAGAACACATTAGGCTAAAAAGTGAAACAGGGTCCTTCCGATTTTCTGAATCTCCTGCCTTGGCCGCGGGCTTTGGAACTTCTGGGGGATTAGAGCTCCCTTCGGGAGCATTGGAGAGGCGGGAATCCCCGACTGCTTTCCCCTTGGCCTGAGAGGAATGCCGCTTAGGGGGAGGCGGCGGTGGGGGCAATCCGCAATTGGGACCCTCACGGGCAGAGCTGCTGCGAAGGACCCTAGCAGGGTTGTCGGAGGAAACGGGGGCACCCATCCTCTTAGATCCAGAGTAGGAATCCAGGCGCTCGAACAAGGCCCGAGAATCCACCAGCTCCTTGGCAGTCTCTCGGGAGGAGGATCCTCTACTAGAGGACCTGCTCTTGTGCGAAGACCGTTGAGGAGAGTCGACGGACCTGTGATGCGCCATGGAAGAATCCTCTTCGTTCTCGGCCACGTCGCTGAAAGGACCTGCAAACCAAAAAGAGACCAACGGTAACTATGTGAACACCCAAACGATGAAAGGAAATCAGAAACAAAGTGGCAACAACCTTCGTCCCCAGACATGTCAATAGGACCATCAGGCAAGAATTCCAAAAAGTGAGACACAGATCTCCTCACATTATCACGACGTAAGCGAGATAGGGCAGAACTAGCTTCCGGGGAAAGCCCCTGAATTGAAAGAGGGCCTTGTTAACAGCACTCACAGAATTCCTAATCCTTAAACTCGACTCGACAGACCTACCCGAGACCTTAACCCGCAAAACCCTATGCTTGAATTGAGCCTTATTATCCTTGACGTTAATAAATTGACTACCCTCGGGCCTACGCCTCTGAGAAAAATAGATCAAGTCAGAGGAGACGCCGTTGTGATGGGCTTGGAAAAAGGTGCAGAAAACCGGCACCAAAGGGGCTACTTGCCGCCGGTGACACCAGATTTCGAACATGACCAGATAGGTCCAAGAGAGGGGTTGAATTTGAATGGGGGCAAGACCTGTCAAACGAAGGAAAGCTAATTGAAAATTGGTGAAAGGAAGCCGGAGCCCATAATCGATTTGTCTGGGAAAAATAAAAAACTCATCGTCATCTGGTGGTTTGAGGTATGACTCGCCCCTCTTCAGAGACTCAATGGACCATCCAGAGGGAGGTCGCGGACCGAAGAGCACTCGAGACATGTGGCGAATCTCATGCTTCTTCAACAAAACAGAGTCGGGAGCCATGACCGCAGAATAAAAGATAATAGTCTAGGAAAGAAAAATAACCTAGGAGAGAGGGGAGAACTCACAGGATCGGAAGGAAGATCGGAGTCGAAGGAGGGAAGAGTTGATAAGAGAAGGTATAGAATACCCCGATTGGAAAGGGGAATCCGACATTTAAGACTTACCCGTGCAGATGAGGAGTTGAAAAGGGGTGGGATGCGAAGAGAACTGAAGCAGTAAATGCCAGTTCAAACGGCAACATGATGGCGGAAATATAGGGAGGAGTGTTTTGGAAGTTCCCAAATCACCCCTCCCTATGGGGCAACTGATATAAAATAGGCCATAGGGGCCCAACAACTCCCAGACCCAGAAGTCAAGATCCACCAACAATAAGCCCGCGTTGACCCATCCCCCAAACCTTATCTCTTCCTGAAATCTGAGATGACCACTTGGAGAACAACACCTGTCCTTATCTTATTGGGAAACAGATTCCACGGGGAGTGGAGGCATGAAAGGGAGCAAGATATAAGGGGGAGAGCAATGCTATTTGAGGGCAGGCAGTCATTTGTAACCGAGGCTAGAGCATATCAATAAAATCTTTTTTCTTTCTATGATGTCTTGATATATTTCAAATACTCTGCGTATTTGTTTTATACCAGATATATGTTTTCTATCTACATCATTTATTATTAATAATTTTAGATTATGTAATTATCATCCCGGTTCATTTACTTGTGGTTGGTTCAGTTTTTTGATGCTAATAAAGGAGTGATTTTATTGCAACCTCACTTCAAAAATACACACAATTGGGTTCTAAAAAAAAAAATACATACAATTGGTGTTGACAGCATATTGCTACCGAATGCATACAAGGAAGAGCTAAAACGCAAAAGTGACGCGCATGTCAAAAAAATAAAACAACTGCAGCTCAGTGCGTGAAGGGGATGGTAACCAACGTGCCACCTTGCCACTCTTTGGTTCAATTTGGGGTTATGGTTGGATTCTAAATAGTACTAGTGTTTTATTTTGTCCGTAGTAGTAGTGCAAGTGAATAATAATTTTAAGGGTGGTTTGTTTTGTTCTAATACTGCTACGCCCAAGATGCTTTGTTTTGCACTTTCGAATTCTTTGCCGTTATGTGGTATACATGTGTGTATATACAAAGCTCCAGTTTTCATATTGTCGACGGTTAATAGTTCTACCATCAGTTATGATCATCCTTTGAGACCCGGTATTGTAACTTCTCTCTTGCTTGATTGGTTTGTGAATGAATTATGTATTGAATTGCTGTGTTGCTTTCTAGTGCTGTCTCTAAGTGTCTAATACAATCCAAAATTACCTTCCTGCCTGTCAAAACTATGGGACAGTTAATAAGTAATTTCTTAGGTGGTCTACCTCGTGACTTTAAAAATGGGAGACAGGATTCATCTTCTCATTCAGAATCCACTGTGTGGCTTCTTCCTACCTCTTTCAGGGAAGAATAGCTGCTGTGTCAAGGACTAGCATTGAATGATGATTTGCAGCGTGTAGTGTCCAGGCATGCGGCCATTGCCTCTGGAACTCTTACTTCAAAAGAGAAGCCAAAACCTCAATCTACTGGGGCACTTGTAGATTTTGACAGTCCTCTTTTTGACACCGGTGATGATAACCACAAACGAGCTGATGGAGGGTGAGTATTTTGTTGAATTGATTTGTAGCTGGTGTGGAATGTATAGTTCTGAAATTTCTGAAGCTTAATTACGAGGGTTCGAAATATGTGATTATTGAAAATTCAATGTTGATAACCTTGGCCTGCCTGTTGCCTGTTATCTGCGGCATCTTGGCGTACTTGAAATTGTTGATAATAAATGTATAACTCAATTTAATTTAGATATATAGGATCTTTCGTGGCACTCAAAATACTGTGAAGTATAACCCAAGAGACAAGTGAGTGGTAGTATCTGAATGAGGCTACTGGATGTAGAAGTAGGCATATATACTGTTTTAGCATCTTAGATCTAACGAATGAACTTGTCTAATTCTCAATTCAAAATAAGGTGCTATGCTCTACATCCAATTAATGTCCTGGTATATATTGTTGACATCAAAATGATCCTGCGTGAGTTACAGTCAACAATCAAAATGCCAACTTTTCTTTTAAGTATTTCCGACTCAATTCTTAAACACAATGTTCATGTTCCTCCTTATAAATCAATATGCAGAGCACTTGTTATTTGAGCTGTGATTGACATAATTTTCTTGCAGATCAACATCAAGTTCTGGTGCAGCAGATGCTCATCCACTGAACCAGTTATTACTTCCTGCTCCACCTACAACTAATGGTACTATGACTCCGCCGGTGGTAACTAATATCCAAAAATTAATAGACCTGTTGAGTGGAGATGACTATAACTCACCAAAAGTGGACACTTCTTTGGCTCTCGTTCCTGTGGGAGAACCACAGCCGACCAATCCTACACCTCAACAGAACAATGCACTTGTTCTTTTTGACAGGTTTTCTGATGGCAACAACACTTCAATTGCTGTCAATGTGCGGCCTGGCCATGTAGCTGGACAAATCAATACTTCAACACCACCTAACTTCCAACAGCAGCAGAATTTTCAATCTCCACAATCTGGAATTCATACAAATGGAAATGTCCCAAATATGGGCTCCCCACGGGTGTGCATGCAGGTCAGCAATCCTACTTGGAACGGACACCTTCCCCAACATCAACAGCAGCCAACCTCGCCAGTTTATGTTATGCTCCTTCTGCATCGACTTCCAGAAATTTTCTATTGGCAAATTGATTTGTGAATTGACTTTATGTATCGATGATTTCTTTTGCTCTTTTTTTAGGGTTATTTTCCCCTGTTTGTTAGTCTGCAGGGCTGTGTAGCAGTAGGGCAAGATACATGTACGCCTATATTATGTCCGTAAGATGTTGAGTTAGTTACATTTATTGCTCTCAAATGTGTGATTATATATCTTATACATCATTATGGAACTTGTTCTTCCATGTCTTTGTTGGTATGAGGCTGTTAAGATTCAACAATGCCATTGTTTCCACTGCAGGTCGATGGAGATTCGCGACAGAGAGGCTCCACCAATTATATGATCTTTCAAGATCCCATATGTCATAGGCCACAATCATAAGTTCATTCGTGACACGTTTTGAAGATGTTATATTAACAGGTACTTTCAAAGTTTCTTTGTTTAAAGGGTCCAGTTCTGTTTGTGAAACATGGATAAAGATTACTTATCGGAAAGGATTGCAAAATGATCATTGCCACATCATGGCATAGATGCTTTAGAATGATGGATCATCGTAATTTGGTGGATATTTTACGGTTGTCATTTGTGTCTGTAGATAAATCATTTTAGTTTGTGGGGTACTGAGTTTGAGGTTTTACTCTACAGTAGTAATATGGTTGATTTACTGGTTTTGCAGAACTGGTGCAAGAACGAAATCAATTTGCATTTTAATTAGTTAATTTCTCTTTCCAAGCTACAGTTTACAGGCCTCCTGCACTCAAGTCACTATGTTTTTGCAGGCACTCCGCAATGCGTTGCCCAGCAAGTCCAGAAATTACTGCGGGCATAACAGATATTGTTGATGTCCACTTGAAAAACGCAAGTGGCCAGGAATCTAACATCTACAATCTTCACCCAGCAGCATCCGTGAAGATTGAAGATTATTTATTTCTTCAACCATGAGGAATGAAGATTAGTTATATTTAACTTTGTATTTTATGCTATATACTTTGACAATAACCAACTAGTAGTGTGACTGCTAAAATATTTCATTTGTAATTTATATATTTTAACCAACTACTTTTACACTATGCTTTAAAACAATATACAAAATATATAATTGAATGAAATTAAAAGTAGTGAATGGCGGGGTGTAATTGCGATTTAGGCATCTCGCTTTTAGTGTACAAATTGTGGCAGTGACAAGTGCCACAAATCTCTGTCTATCAGAGAGCTCTCTATTTTAACAAAATTTGAATTTGTCGTACCACAGTGACAAATTGTACACATGTCATTTTGTGGATTAATATTAATTGAAATATAAAGAGTTTAATTTATTAATTTTAAATGAATTTATATACAGATAGGTAAAGGATCTTTCTTATATGCTTGTAACTATCGAAATTCTTAATTATTATTTTTATTGTAGTAGAAAAATTGATTCATTACTAGCTTGTATCAAACCCATTCATTGTTTTTATACCTGATAAACTAGAAGTCATGAAGATTTTCGATTTCAATAGGCATCTAGCCTTTTGGACTCTTTTTAAGTACTTTTTTATTAAAGGTTTGAGCATAACTTCCATTAATGAATGGTGGGTAATCCCTCTATTAATGTTACAAAAATTCACCGACATTTCTTGGTCTTCTAGGTTCAATGGATCCCTTCATGGTGTTATTAATAGAAAAATACATCCACTATTAACATTGAATCCGAACACATATGGTAATTAACGGAAAAAAAAAACATATGGTAACTAAAAATCATAAAAGTTTTGTATATATATCGGATATGGGTATCAATTTAGTGAAGAGATGATGAGGAGACATAAAGGAGGTCTTCAAAAAGTCTCTCCACTCTCTCAACCTTTTCTTTATAAAAGTTCCTAGATAATTTGTACCACTAAAATCACAATGACCAGTTATCTTCTTTTAATATGCAGGTCTTTTTCCAACTTTTTTAAATCCCTATTTTTTATTCTACTAATGGTGTGTTTAGATGGTTGGCTGAAGATGATTTATATAGAAGTTTGTTAAGGGTTTGCAGAGTAAAGAAGAAAATATAATCAAATGATAGAAATAGACATGTTTTGCTTACATTCTTTCATAATTAACAATTACTTCTGCTCCTTTATTTTTATATTTTTCAATTGTATTTTGCTTCTAGTCTTTTTATGGTTAACCATTACTTCTACGATTTTAAATATATAAACAAATTAATTAATGAAAATAGTAAGAACAGAGTAAGTAGTATACCAATTATGAGCTTTCAGCGCATTGGTACTGACAAGGGTTGGAGTCCTACCTTTAATTAGTTAAAAAGAAAAGAATATGTAGTATAAAAAAGTCTGGAGAACATCACCACCCAACAACTCCTCCGGAAAATAACACTGTTGTTCCATTGAAAAGTTGCACAAAACCACCATAGCCTAAAGTACCCAACATTGGTGTTGGGGCTCCTAGAAACTTCCTTCATTTTATGAATGATCTTGTTTGACTCAATATGAATCCACAACACTTTTTTTTTTGTTATAGGATTGGGACATAGGGATTTAGGATGGTTTGGAGGCTTAACCTCATGGAAAGGGTTTTTTTCAGGATGTTTCATGAATGATGAAGTGTGGGTTGAATCATCATTCTGGCACTGTTGAGTGAAGTTTTCTAAAATTAACAACTTTAAAACGAAGCAACAACTTTTTTTTCCCAAGATTAACAACAATAAATCTGTGATTTTGTGTAAATAAAATAGTGAAGCCTTGAGTATTGGGTTGGGGATATAGATTTGGAGGATTAGACATATTGTGTAATCCTCATACTTCGCTCACGGGTTTTTGGGTTTTTTGGGCCCCATGTTTAGTGGTTTGGCTAATTTGGTACTCCAACATTTTTTTTGGCCGGGCATATATCCCAAGATTACATGGGCAGGCCAAATATAGACCCCTGGTCAGGCACCTGCTGACGTGGAGGCTGCCCGGGGTAGTTGCGCGTGTTACTGTAGCAAAACGACGGCGTTTCAGAGGATTGGCTGGACATGTAGGATCCATGTGTCTTTGTGGGCTCCGCATGCTACCGACCCCGGGTTTTTCACCTAACCGACCCGAAATTTGTTGGATATCGATGAAAGCTGACCCGATTTTGATTATTTATTTAATCATTTTTCTTTCTTTTAATCATATGTTATTTTTAACAATATTAAAAATGAGTAAAACTTAATTTCCAAAAATTTTACTTGGTTTTAAATAAATAAACCTTATTATGCTGGATTTATTATTTTAAAAATTTTATTTTTTTCATATACTAATATCTAAAAATTCCTATTTAAACTCTCCCACCGGTCTAAATTTGTGAAAAATACCTAAATTTTTTAAAAATAATAATAAATAAAGAACGAGATCAAATCTCAATTGTAAAAAAAATTAGAAAATAAATATTTATTATTATAATTATTATCTTGTGCTAGAATTAATTTTTTGAAAAAAATTTAAAATAATTATACAATAGTGGCATAAAATCTCACTTAAATTCAATTTTAAATTATAAATTGGAAAGAACGATTATTGAACCAGATGTATTGAGTTAGCTTATTATTTTACTTCCCTTATTTTTCCAAAACCAATACTTTAATTCTTAAGAGTTTTTTGGTTTTTTTGGCCCCATGTTTAGTGGTTTAGCCAATTTGGTACCTCGACATTTTTTTTGGCCGGGCATGGACCCTGGTCCGGAGCGGTTTCAGTTCGGTATGGGAAGAATTTGGGGCTTTGAGTGAAGTGGGCCCCACTAAGCCACATGTGTCCGACGTGGCATGAAACCGTGACGTTTTCTCACTTAAAACGACGTCTTTTTGCTACAATAACACTCGCAAATATCCGGGCAGCCTCCATGTCAGCAGGTGCCTAACCAGGGGTCTACGTTTGGCCTGCCCATGCAATCTCGGGGTATATGTCCGGCCAAAAAAAATATTGGGGTACCAAATTGGCCAAACCACTAAACATGGGGGCCCAAAAAACCCAAAAACCCCTTCACATAATAGAATGAAGAAATCTGGTTGTATGGTTATGAGATTGGGTTCTTAGAACTACAAGGGAAAAAAAGAGTGAGAATTTAGTAATTTCAACCTTATTATATTTGCTTGGAGCATTTTATTACTGGAAAATTAATTAAAAAGCCAGAATAAATAAAGAAACTTAATGCCGTATTAGTAAAAAAAACATACAAAAAGCATTAATCAAATATGCATATTTAGCTTGTTTCCTCTATCTCCCTTCATATCTCCAATAGAAGTTAGGTAGGGTGAATCCATTAAGAACTAGCCTCTTAAGCTCGTCTTTCTTCTATTTTTCATGCAAAGTCACCCTTTTGCGCCTCCTTATCATCTGCTGCAAGGTGGTTTTCATCTTCTTCTTCTTTTTTTTTTTTCTTTTCTTCCCCTCCCTAAATTTGCTGCTTTGTATTTTTTCATTGGGGCTTAATGGTGTTTTTTATAAGTCAAATCAAATTTGTCAAAAAAATATGTTTTGGAATTTTTATGTCTAATAGGCCTCTTCCAATATAAATCTTTTTGAAATACACTATTTTGGTTCACAACCCATAGAAGGATTTACCAATCTCGTCAAGTCCAAGATAAATCATTAGCAACCCATAGATTAATCTCGAGAAGAAAATTATTATAATCATGTTGTAAATAGTTACAATATTCTTAAATTTATTTAATATGGCTTCTTCCCCCACCAGAAGAAAGGACTTTTGATATATATGTGTTGCTCGTCTCTTTTATTTTAAAATTTTAGAAAGTCAAATAATTTATATTAACGTTTTTTCTTCACATCTTTATGTTTTACATAGATATTATATTTTAGAATTATTTACATTATTTTTGAAATCTAATTTGTTTCTAATTTACTTGAATTTCATTTTGGCTTTGGTTATTGGGTAGGCTATTTGTAAAAAATCAATTTTTGTTTTGGTAAATAGAATACCAATAGATTTGAACATTGAACAAAATCCGAAAAGAGAAAAAAGAAAGTAAGATTAATATGATATGATATCAATTGGACAGAAAAAGAGAAGAGAATGTGAAAAAGAAAAACATGCTTGGCTTATTAGAACGTTGGTACTGATCAAGAATACTAAAAGGCTCTCATGGTGTAACCTCTTTTGTAGAGGGAAACCTAAAACGGTTGTTTCTTATAAGACTAAAGATGAATGGATTAAGACAACATGAGTTGTACTTCATGCAATCAAAATAAATTTGAGTGTTGGTAAAAGAAGTGAGGTTTTTGGGAACAAATGGGTTCTCCAAACATCATGCTAAGTGCTGATGAGCCGGGGGATGTTTTTGACCTCGTATTACATCAAGTGGATGTAAGAATTATCTTTCCTTAGTGGAAAATTAGAAGAATTTTACATGCAATAAACTATGGTTTTTTGCTGTAAAAGGGCAAGGATACTTAGTGTATTGCCTATTTAAGTCCATTTGTGGATTCTATAATTCTTCTACATAATGGTTCTTAAGGTTTTGTGTAACAAAGACATCTTCATTTTTGTAATGATAGATGGTGACCATTATATCGAGATCAACAAGTCATAAGTGACTTTATTACCTTACGTCTACGTCATGTTGTTGGTTGGAAATTATAAGAATTTCCTTGTATCTATACTCTTAGTTGTCCTTCATTTTTGGAAATGTAGGACATGGAGGGGGAATTGCATACACTTTGAGGACTATGAACCTTGGTTTTTGTATGCATGACTCTAAGCCTATAGATACATTTATTGCCGAGGGAAATAACTTGAGCCAACAATAATATTATCAAACTCAAATATTGCTTAGCAATTGTGCCTTCTTCTAATGTCATGAGAGTCTTGTGTATACTTCATTGTATACCAGATAAGATATTTGCTATCTTGTTGGAATGGTAAATAGTTTCCGACTCAATCTTGGATATGGGCATTAGATGACAGTCAATGAAATACTTTGGTATTTAAGAGTATGGTAAACTATATTATAAACTTTCATGAGATAAGTTCTGCTTCAAAGCTTATATACATGTTGACTATAGTGGTGATTTTGGACTATGTGTAGTCATATCATCTTGTCAAACATGGTCTTGTCAATGATAGGAATTGAATTTATAATTCTATCATCGGTTGTACAAAACTGTATGGCTAAAATAGTTTAGTCATTAGGGATAATGCATGTGGCATGGTTCCCTTATTGATTATCTATTGTGATAATCATGCAGTGATGTTCCTGTGGAAAGAATTGGTGGCACTGTGCCAAGACAAAAACACATTGATATTTCACATAAGGAAGTGAATGTAAAGTATATTCCTACTGGTGATATGCTGATACACAGTCACCGAACCTTTTTTGGAAAGACTCATTTGTTGGTCAAATGGAGCAGATAGGTTTGGTAGGAATTAAATACAATAATTTATATTATTGTTCTTGCCCTTAACTTTATATTCACGATAAAGGATTTATGCAGTGCCATTTTGTGTAAACGTCCATATATACAGAATACATGTTGTTTACATGTGTGGATATATGCTGCGTGCATATGAAGGGATGAGAGGCTTGGTGCCAAGCTCATCAAAAGATATATCTAACAGACAGGTTAGCTCTCTCACACGAGTAACCGTCTCTATGACTAGGTGGTTCATAGGGGTAAGACAGTTTTAAGTCAAGAATAAGTTGAGTACTTATTCTGTAAGAGCCTGACTTAAAACATACTGTTGCCTTGATATTGTTCAAGATGAGGTCAGTCATGATTGACCGAAGATAAAACGAAGTAATGTTTTATCTTGTCTGTTCAAAGGCTAGGTAGGGTTCTGTTGGAAAACAGTAGAGTGATGAACCCAAGTTAAACACTAGGTGTGTTTGAACTATTACCTATACAGTATTATTAATGACATATGCTCCACTGAGGGATGGAGAAAATACTGTGGCACATGAATTCATACCATGTGTGCTTTGTGACCGATTAAGGAGTAGGAAATATGATCTCATTTCCTTACTGTGTGAGCCTTGAGAAATTATTAATGACTTCTCACAAGTGCCCTTTGGGACCTTTTACTACTACTTGAAACCTTAGCTTGGTGTTGCTATCTTGGCTGTATTCTGAATGGTCATGAGTGATCCGGCCTAATCGGGATATGTCAGAAAAGCAGCTGAGTTAAGATGTAGAGTTTTGAGTAAAAAGGAAGATCATTGAGTGTTGCATTTTCCTTTTTTGTTCACAATGTGGCGCCACTTATGTTTTTTAGTAAAATATAATTGTGAATATATATAGAGAATTGGGGTCTGTGTTTCTCTTAAATGCAACTAAATGTATCTGGGGAGCTTACATACTTTCTCTACTTGAACTACTGTATATTCTTAACAGATTTACAATATAGTTCTCTACTTGAGCTATTGTATACTCTTAACAGATGTACAATAAAGAGCTCTTACTAATATGTTGGTCGCACGACCTACTTGCCCGTATGAAGTGGTTGAAGAGATTGATGTTTTTGTTCATCATGTGCGAGTGGGAGATGAAGGATTTTATTCATGGGTCCGCCCATGATGAGTTAGTGGGCTAAAGCCCAAGTCTAACCCTAATATTGGTTATTAGGAAAATCCTGAGTTTGGGATTTTTATATGTGTTATAACTACCCATACAGAAGAGATGAGGACGTGGGATTTGTATTCAGTATACAGATAACAGAAAGATTGTTTTTTTATGGTGCTCTCTTCTCTCTCCCAAAATATCTCTTCTCCAGTTTTAGGATTCTTAGGTTGTGGTATGTGGATTATTTCCTTGTGATTTAATTCCCGACCATCATCCATATATCGATGATCAAGACAATGCAGATGATCCAGAGGAACAACTGATCTAGAGATTTCATGGGCTCCAACCTAATAGAAACCGATAAGTTCTCCTTTCTATTCAATTAATTCTTCCGTTGTGTATATAGGTTGTTTATATGTTGAACATGCCTATAATTCCCAACATTGGTAGCGGAGCCCTAGATCTTATTCCCTGATTTTTTTTTGTTATTCTTGCGTAAAATAATTAAATTCAATGGGTGGAATATGAATATGTTTCCTTTGGAAAATTTGTTTCTGTGATTGCAAGTGGAAATCAAATCGGTGAAAATTGGTTGTTTGCCCTTTTGATTTATGTTTATGTGATATGTATCACTATATGCACATGATTGAGTATTCACATAAACAAAATGGAATGGGTGTTTTATGTGTGAAAGTGAAACCATTCAATTGTAGAACCCATGAACTTGTTAAATCGGATGAATCTGTTTGTTCAATTTGTATAATTGAATTTACGGTTTTGGTTACAACTGCCATTCAATTCCATTAATATAATTGAATTGATGTCTTGCAATTGTAAATTCTCGTGTGAAATGAATTGACTGTGTTCTTTGTGAATAACAATGCCCAATACCCATGAACGATTGCATCTGCGAATGAATAAAAACCAACTCATACTCCTGCTCATTGTTGTGGTTTGTTGCTCTTGGAATTCTCTTGCAGGGATCAGTTCATGGTGGTCGGCATCGACAGGTGACGCGATGAGGCAGGGGAGACATGGGCTTCGTGCTCGGGTCCTCGCGCGATGGTTGTTGCGCCTGAACTGGGAGTTGAGGGCGGCGTTAGTCGCTGTTATCACTGGCTTTGTTCGACGAGGGCGGCTGATTGAGGAGGCTATGGTCGGCGCGAAGACAGCGTACTCTGCTACATGTCACTGTGACGGCATCCTGATCTGCCTGCTCCAGATCCGTTCTGGTGGCGGAAGGGATCGTGGTTGATCGGGGCGGCACTTGTGTGGTAGGCTGCGTCATTTTCGGCAGGGGCGGCGGCTCTCCGTGAGTCGCAAGATGGTGATTTGCGATCCGAGACCACTGGCCTTTGGTGGGTCACGCGGCGGTTCCCGATGCGAGGCGGCAGCCTTTGTGGTTGCTGCGCTCGTGGCTGCTGTACTCGCTGGGAGAGGATGGCGGCGACGTTCGCTGCTTCATCGGAGGCCCGATCTCCACTTGCGATGGCGACCTTTGTGGTTGCAGCTCCTCCCTCCTCCGGCGACAACAGCTGCTCCGGTGGGAGCATCTACCCATGGCGGCGGTGGCGGCTGAATGGAGGAAGAAAATGAAACTAGGGTTTCATCTTTAACCCTACAGGAACTGGCTACTGTAGTGTCGGTAGCTGGTTGAACCAGGCTGCCCGAGCCGAAAACCGGATTCATACCGCGGTCGCACTGTACACATGGGCTGAACGGGCCGAGCCGTTATGGGCTTTTGGGCTAAAATTTCATGGTTCGGGCCGGAAATTTATGGGTTTTCACAACTTGGACTTAGTGTCTTAATGGGTTCCATTCTCCATTATTTTTCACAATAATTGTTTTATACAAAATAAATTAGAGAATTTGTTTCTTTAATTTATGGTTGAATGTATATTTTTATTTTAGTCTAACTATGTGTTAGATGGTAAATAAAATTGTGTACTTTCAATTGAATTAGATAATTATATGTTAATTATCTAAATTTGTATAAAATAATATTAAAAAAAAATCTTTAATTTATGATTGATTGTTTACTTATTTTTATTTAAACTAACTATGTGTTAGACTTTAAATAAAATAAAGTAAATTCAATCATATTGGATAATTATATGTTAATTATCTAGTTTGTGAAAAATAATAATTATACTAAAAGATGAGTCTCTTTAGTTTATGATTGATTGCTTGTTTATTTTAATCTAACTATGTGTTAGATGATAAATAAAATCAAGTGCTTTTAATCATATTTAAGATAATTATTTGATAATTATGTGATTCATGAAAAATAACTTTGAAGAATGGGATTCTTTAATAAAATTTTTCATTGCTGTTTTTTTTTTATTTAAGAATGAACTATGTGTTATTCTTAAATGAAAAATACTTGCTTTTGATAATGTTGGATAATTATGTTAATTATCTATTTCAAAAGTGTTTTATGAAAGAATGAGTTTCTTTAATAAATTATTAACTACTAAATTTTATTTTTTGGATTTAACTATGTGTTATCTCCTTTAATAAAAATTATGTGCACTTAATAATGGTAGATAATTATATGTTAATTATCTATCTCTCACTTAAGGGAAAACTCGATTTTCATTTGTAGTGGGAGTTGGAATTGCTTTATACTGTTGAATATTATGCAATAGTTAATTATTCTTTTAGGCATGAATGATGATGCACTTTGATGGGTTTTCGATTTTGTGCTTAGAAGTATGTTAGCTATCTATTTTATTTATTGTATAAAGTATGAATTATTCTTGTATATATGATGTGGCATCCTCTGTGGACTTATGTGATTATATTTGCTTTAATACAATATGTTATAGTTTATTACTGACTTTTGCAAGAAATAATATCATCATTAAACCTCATATGCTGAGAAATTTTTATGATGATATTTGTAAAATTTTGAATGCATGAAAATCCACTATGTTGGATTAATATGATATTTTGTGCTCTGAAAACCATAAAGGGTGAGCCTGTAAAAGGTAGAGAGAAACCTCTAGCTTGTGAGCAAGAGGGAGCAATTCTTTCATACACTATGTGTGTGACTGTTAGAATCCAAAAGTTTTTGTAACTTTTGACTACCTTTTAAATTAAGTTTGGCAGTGTGTCCTTAACCAAACCTTGACAGTAGTAAGTGATAATAGTCATTTACTTGGTAAGGAACAAAGATGTTCCAACTGTCATTAATTTTTACCACTACTTCTTCTGACAATGTTGTTTGTCATTTTGAGTAAGATGTGGGATACCTGTGGGTGCCCAATTGGACTACTCAAAGAAGTGCCTTTGTGGCTTAAAATACTTATATTGGTAATGGTACCAATTGCTAATTATATGTCATTTCGACAAAAATGGTAAAAATCAAAGAAGGCTCGAAAGAAATTTAATTTTGATAATGGGAAAAAGTTCCTACTTATCCAAAGGGTCAAAATCCAAAATCTACATGATATATACTATGTTCATCGGACTTGACAAAACCTTGTATCTAGTGGGAGTAGATTTGTCCTACTACACTAACCTTTATGGGTATGGTTTAGGGTATGTTTATCTCGTTTTTCTGGATAATGAATATGTTTCAAATAGTTCAGGACTTCCCCTATTTATATCTTC
Source organism: Turnera subulata (assembly GCA_028386065.3). Classification (NCBI taxonomy): domain Eukaryota; kingdom Viridiplantae; phylum Streptophyta; class Magnoliopsida; order Malpighiales; family Passifloraceae; genus Turnera; species Turnera subulata. Next base: position 69,623 of record JAKUCV010000537.1, on the reverse strand, counting down.
ATTCTATGTGAATGATTATGTGAATATATGTCATTCTATTTTTGATCATACGAATCAATAAAGAATGAACCGTCTCGCCAATGCGGGCTTGATGGGTCATTTTCAAGATTGAACTTCATTTGTATGAGTTCTTTTCTTGAGGGGAAGGTGACAAGGTAATCATTCTGAATTACATATATGGTCAAATTAAATGTGAGGGCAAGACATAGTGCCTACTATTTCATCACTCTTATTGATTTTTTATAAGTCTTGGGCTATTGTGTGCCATTGATGGTTGATGAACGGTGTGGAAAATCAGCTTGATAGTTGTATCAAAGCAGTTGGCTAGGGCCATAATATTTATATGATTGGTTCATATAAATATGTGTTGAAGTAGGATTAGTTGAATTGTTAACTATTCTCAAAACTCCTCAACAAAATGTTGTTATGGAGAGAAGAATTTAATTCTTCTAGAAATAATCAGGTTTATGGTAATCTGATGCCCTCCAAAATGTTCTTGGAAAAATATAATTTTTCAAGAAAAGTCAATATAGGAAACAATTGATCTCTATGTGAGACATGTGATCAAGAGTAATGCCTTGGGATAAATCAGTTGAGCATTGATTGGTCCACCAGAATATTGATCCAAGTGGGAGCAAATTGGATTACAATGAATCTGTTTCATTAAATCCAATACCTCGAAAAGTGGTCACGGTATGGAACCAAACGACACTTTAGATCATTCATACTGATCAAGAGTACCAAAAGGCTCTCATGGTGTAACCTCTTTTGTAGAGGGGAACCTAAAACGGTTGTTTCTTATAAGACTAAAGATGAATGGATTAAGACAACATGAGTTGTACTTCATGCAATCAAAACAAATTTGAGTGTTGGTAAAAGATGTGAGGCTTTTGGGAACAAATGGGTTCTCCAAACATCATGCTAAGTGCAGATGAGCCAGTGGATGTTTTTGGCCTCGTATTACATCAAGTGGATGTAAGAATTATCTTTTCTTAGTGGAACATTAGAAGAATTTTACATGCAATAAACTGTGGTTTTTTGCTGTAAAAGGGCAAGGATAATTAGTGTATTGCCTATTTAAGTCTATTTATGGATTCTATAATTCTTCTACATAATGGTTCTTAAGGTTTTGTGTAACAAAGACATCTTCATTTTTGTAATGATAGATGGTGACCATTATATCGAGATCAACAAGTCATAAGTGACTTTATTACCTTACGTCCACGTCATGTTGTTGGCTGGAAATTATAAGAATTTCCTTGTATCTATACTCTTAGTTGTCCTTCATTTTTAGAAATGTAGGATATGGAGGGGGAATTGCATACACTTTGAGGATTATGAACCTTGGTTTTTGTATGCATGACTCTAAGCCTGTAGATACATTTATTGCCGAGGGCAATAACCTGAGCCAACAATAATATTATCAAACTCAAATAATGCTTGGCAATTGTGCCTTCTTCTAATGTCATGAGAGTCTAGTATATACTTCATTGTATACCAGATAAGATATTTGTTATATTGTTGGAATGGTAAATAGTTACCGACTCAATCTTGGATATGGGCATTTGATGACAGTCAATGAAATACTTCAGTATTTAAGAGTATGGTAAACTGTATTATAAGCTTTCATGAGATAAGTTCTGCTTCAAAGCTTATATACATGTTGACTATAGTGGTGATTTTGGACTATGTGTAGTCATATCATCTTGTCAAACATGGTCTTGTCAATGATAGGAATTGAATTTATAATTCTATCATCGGTTGTACAAAACTGTTTGGCTAAAAAATTTTAGTCATTAGGGATAATGCATGCGGCATGGTTCCCTGATTGATTATCTATTGTGATAATCATGTAGTGATATTCCTGTGGAAGGAACTGGTGGTACTGTGACAAGACAAAAACACATTGATATTTCACATAAGGAAGTGAATATAAAGTATATTCCTACTGGTGATATGCTAATACACAGTCACCGAACCTTTTTTTGGAAAGACTCATTTGTTGGTCAAATGGAGCAGATAGGTTTGGTAGGAACTAAATACAATAATTTGTAGGGATAAGCACCTTTTTGGGTCCTCGGGTTTTGCGTTTGTCCTCTTTCTATACCCGCGAGTTTTCCTGTCCCTTTTAGGTACCCCGGGTTTAAGATTTTGGCCCTTTTCTATACCTCGGGCAGCCCGGCCAATGACGTGGCCAATTGCCCGGGCAGTGCTCCCATTGGCCCACGTCGGAAAAAGGTGGGGCCCGCCATATCCCACAGATTTTTATTTTAAGAAAATTCTTTTTCCAATTTTAAAAATCCCTTACCGGCTGGTTGGCCCGATTTTACGCCGGTTGGTTAGCCCGGGTCTGAATTAAAATAAAACCCTCCCAATCAATTTAATTCCTGGTTTTATTTGTCCTTTTCTTTTTTTATCTCTTTTCTTCTTCTGAAATTATGGATTAACATATTCTAAAAAAATTTCTACAAAAAACTTATTCTAAAAAAATTATCCATTAGCTTATATTTCTTTTTCTTTAAAAATATCATGAAAATCTCACTCCAATCAACTTGTTTTTCTATTTAAAATATTTTAAGATGCCTCTTTAAAAAATATGTATTTTTATATAAATGGAAAAATACAAATAACAAACAAATATGTATTTTTTATGTATTCGTTTTTCTATCGCAGTGCTGCCCTCCGACGAAGTTGTATGCGAGCAGCCGCGGTGCTACCTCTGCCGGATGTGGAAGTGGCAGTGGAGTGGGTCTTCGTGCAGCCCCGTCGCGGTGACTTGTGGTTCGCCGGTGAGATGACGCAGACCGTCTGGTGCACGGCTGCTCGGATCTTATCGTTCTGCGACATATGGAGTGACCGGCCCGACCCAGATTCGTAATCGAATCATCTGAAGCGGAATCCATGGCATTCCAATCGGGGCTCACCGTCCTCCAGCTCCTCCTGACCCTCGTCAAATCTGCCCAGACCCTCGCCCGCCCTCCCATCTCCAACCACCACATCGGCGCCGTCGGTCTCGGCTCCTCCGATCGCATCTTCTTCGGCAGCAACCTCGAGTTCCCCGGCCTACCCCTCCACCAGTCCGTCCACGCCGAGCAGTTTCTCCTCACCAACCTCTCCCTAAATGCTGAGCCCTCCATGCTCAACCTCGCCGTCTCCGCCGCCCCCTACGGCCACTGCCGTAACAGCAACAACAACTAAAGCAACTACAACAACAACAATGCCACCATTGCCCCTGTCGCGGTCGAGGACAAGTCATACGAGCCCCTGTCCTATTTCTTGCCCCACCCGTGGTGGGTCTTGTTGCCAGTGGGGAGTGGAAGAGCTTGCGTGGAGAGATGGAGAGGTTTGGGAAGGGCAGGGGTTGCAGTGAAGGGGAAGATCAAGGCGGCGGTTTGCTCGGCGGTGTGGGTGTCGCGTGGAGAGGAAAGGAGAGGAAGGAAGAGAAGAAAAAAAGGGGAAGTGTGGGTTCGGGAAGGAAGAAGAAGAGGGGAAAAAAGGAGAAAAAGGAAAAATAAAATTACAAATAAAAGAAAATGACGAAAATAAAATTAGGAGTTAAATTAATTGGGTTGGGTTTTATTTTAATTCAGACCCGGGCTAACCAACCGGCGTAAAATCGGGCCAACCAGCCAGTAAGGGATTTTTAAAATTAGAAAAAGAATTTTTGGAAAATAAAAAACTGTGGGATAAGGTGGGCCCCACTTTTTGCCGACGTGGGCCAATGGGAGAGTGACACGTGTCAGCACTGCCCGGGCAACTGGCCACGTCATCGGCCGGGCTGCCCGAGGTATAGAAAAGGGCCAAAATCTCGGGGTACCTAAAAGGGACAGGAAAACTCGCGGGTATAGAAAGAGGACAAATGCAAAACCCGAGGACCCAAAAAGGTGCTTAACCCATAATTTATATTATTGTTCTTTCCCTTAACTTTATATTCACGATAATGGATTTATGCAGTGCCATTTTGTGTAAACGTCCATATATACAGAATACATGTTGTATACATGTGTGGATATATGCTAGGTGCATATGAAGAGATGAGAGACTTAGTGCCAAGCTCATCAAAAGATATATCCAACAGACAGGTTCGCTCTCTCACACGAGTAACCGTCTCTATGACTAGGTGGGTCATAGGGGTAAGACAATTTTAAGTCAAGAATAAGTTGAGTACTTATTCTGTAAGAGCCTGACTTAAAATATGTTGTCGCCTTGATATTGCTCAAGAAGAGGTCAGTCATGATTGACCGAAGATAAAAAGAAGTAATGTTTTATCTTGTTTGTTCAAAGGCTAGGTAGGGTTCTGTTGGAAAACGGTAGAATGGTGGAGCAAGTTAAACACTAGGTGTGTTTGAACTATTACCTATACAGTATCATTATTGACATATGCTCCACTGAGGGATGGAGAAAATACTGTGGCACATGAATTCATACCATGTGTGCTTTATGACCGATTAAGGAGTAGGAAATATGATCTCATTTTCTTACTGTGTGAGCCTTGAGAAATTATTAATGATTTCTCACAAGTGCCCTTTGGGACCTTTTACTACTACTTGAAACCTTAGCTTGGTGTTGTTGTCTTGGCTGTATTCTGAATGGTCATGAGTGATTCGGCCTAATCGGGATATGTCAGAAAAGCAGCTGAGTTAAGATGTAGAGTTTTGAGTAAAAGGGAAGATCATTAAGTGTTGCATTTTCCTTTTGTGTTCACAATGTGGCGCCACTTATGTTTTTTAGTAAAACATAATTGTGAATACATATAGAGAATTGGGGTCTGTATTTCTCTTAAATGCAACTAAATGTATCTGGGGAGCTTACATACTTTCTCTACTTGAGCTATTGTATATTCTTAACAGATTTACAATATAGTTCACTACTTGAGCTATTGTATACTCTTAACAGATGTACAATAAAGAGCTCTTACTAGTATGTTGGTCGCACGACCTATTTGCCCGTATGAAGTAGTTGAAGGGTTTGATGTTTTTGTTCATCATGTGAGAGTGGGAGATGAAGGATTTTATTCATTGGTCCGCCCATGATGAGTTAGTGGGCTAAAGCCCAAGTCTAACCCTAATATTGGTTATTAGGAAAATCCTAAGTTTGGGATTTTTATATGTGTTATAAGTACCCATACAGAAGAGATGAGGACGTGGGATTTGTATTCATATATAGATAACAGAAAGATTGTTATTTCTGGTGCTCTCTTCTCTCTCCCAAAATATCTCTTCTCTAGTTTCAGGGTTCTTAGGTTGTGGTATGTGGATTATTTCCTTGTGATTTAATTCCCGACCATCATCCATATATCGATGATCAAGACGATGCAGATGATCCATATTTCCTTGCTATTTAATTAATTCTTCCGCTGTGTATTTAGGTTGTTTATATGTTGTTCATGCCTATAATTCCCAACACTTAGGTACGTTGAAACACCCGTGTCCCAATTTATTAATATAAAATAGAATTTAAATATTAAATGACCAAATTGCCCTTATCATTCCCGGGACACGAAAATATAATCAACTGAAACACCGTATCCCAAATTTTCCATTAGATCAATTATATCATGTGAAGTGGCCAAAATGCCCTTCTCCCCCGGGACACAATAAAATCAAGAAAAATCATTAATTATGCAATATAAAGACAATACAGTATATCAAAATAGAGTATGCAGCGGAAGACAAATACATAAATAAATACGAATGTAGTGCACCCTATGGAACCGACCCGAGGAGGAAAGCACAGCCACCTGCTGATATGCTCTTCTGATCACCCACAGTAGAATTATTATAGTATGTTATTCTCAATTATCCTTTAAGAGTTGTACCATACGTTATTGTCAAACAGGGTTGTGTGGATTTAACATCTTATTCTCAAATCCGGGCCTCCAGCCCACAGTCCACCACACAAACCACAAACCATATATCACGTTATTTAACACACAAAACAAGTCATGCTCGACAGGCTTATTACATCACACTGGTATACAGTTCACATAATCATGCACACTGCATCAGAGGTATCATCAATAAAATACAAGATGTAAACAAGAACATCCACAAAGCAGGCAAGCGTGCATACAACATTCAAGACCAAACAAAAAATACCACTTATATACCAAGACAATTAACCGAACATTGTAGGCAGTAATGCATACAAAGGTTTATAAGTCCTCACCTTGGCCATAATAATTGCCTCGGAGCCGAAGCCTTAACCCGCCTCAACATTCCTATGTCCATAACATCCTATGAATATACACATCATATAAGATGCTTACTCATCACAAATAAATAAATGCATGCCAATGTATGATCTTGAGTTTATCCCGTAGCCTAAGGCCAGTTACTAACCATCAAGGTCAAAGCCCAAACAATCTCATAATCTTAGTCCAAGACTAAAGGTCCACTTAATTAAAACATTAGGTTTAATCCTCCTTTGGGCCTAAGGTCCATATCCATAATAGTTGTCAGTTTTAATTATCCATTGGGCCTAAAGCCCATTCCCATAATAGTCACTGGGCCTAAAGCCCATCTTAAATACAAGCCAATGGGCCTAAAGCCCACTTCATTAGTCATTGAGCCTAAAAGCCCATATAAAATTAATATGACATTAATTGGGCCTAAGCCCGACCCATCCTCATAAACACATTAACCAAACTTCCGAGCCCCAAACATTTTCCGACCTAACGATACTATGTGCGTCGGACATATACCGGCCACGCCACTCAACTCTCCAAGCTCGGAATCCACTATATCCTTTTCAATTTAATACAACGATTAAATGCAATTACACTACATGTCATGTACAAAATCTAATAACAGCCAACACCGAGAATTACCATGTAACGCCGGAAAAAAAATTTATGTCTTGCCGGAACAAAAACCCGGTCCTCGCTGGAAAATTCCTCGCCGGATTACGATCAGCCCTCGCTGGAAAAGCATCTCGACCCGCCGGTAGAACAACCAGCGACACTGGAGAAATTCCTACAGCCCAGAAACATCTCATTGTTTCTGTCCGTTCCAACAAAACATAATATGGCATTCAAACAACAACCCCCCTTAGATCCAAAAACATCAATAGCCGGATTAACAACACTGATGTTAGGAACAATAGACTTAAGCTAGAGGGGGGGGGGGGGGGGTGAATAGCTTATGATCGAAAATTAAAAACTTTGCAGGAATTAAATGCGGAATTGAAAGAATGAAGGACACAAGCGATTTATCCTGGTTCACACACACTCTACTAGTGTGGCTAATCCAGCCCTTCAAGTCTCACTTGAAGATTTCACTATCTACGTTAAGCTTACGGGTGCTTAACAAACCGTTACAACCTAGGAATTCT
>JAKUCV010000537.1:3773-60875 GCA_028386065.3 Turnera subulata | reverse complement strand
TTGAGTGTTTTACCTTGTACAAATGAGTCCTAACTTCTCTTGCTCTTCTTTGCACTTCAACTCTTGATCATATCTTCACTTGAATTCTTGATCACTTTGGTTGAGTACTTGTTTGCTTGATTTCTTTTTGCTTCATCTTGGTTATGATCTTGGTTTGTCATTTATCAAAACCTGTAATGAATGAACCATGAAGACATAGGTTCTAACAACTGAGTCACCAAAAACTCACCGGAAAAAACAGACCTCTCCGCCCGTGACAGATCCGAGCACAACCAATCGCTGCTGGAACACAAGCACGTCACTCATCTACTAGAAACTAACAGCACGAACACGGCAGCCGGTCCAGAACCACCATCATCCGAATCCACGCACCCCCTACAACCGTCACTCGCAACCAGCCATCATCATACCCCCAAAACCAAAGAAACCCCGCTCACAGGAGAAGAGAAAAGAAGGGTGGCGGCAATGGCGGCGGCGGTGTGGACTCGAACCTAGTCCTCGAGCCGCTGCTCATCCTCCTCATATCGCCGGAAACAACCCGCACCACTAGACGTTGGACCCGCATAAGACCAACACCAAACTCATCGGCCTCCCTCTACATCGACTATCAACCTCAAACCACCCCTCGCCGTTGCATCCACAGTGGCCAGACCCGGACCAAGATCGCGAGGAAGCCGGCGGCGCCTCCTGTCCATGCGCAGCGCTCCGCGTCGCGTGCAAAGCCTCGCCCCTCTCGATCTTCTTTGCAACAGCAAGGACGGTGACTCGAGGAGAAGAAGCACGAGTGGCGGCGGCAGCCGTTAATGCCACGATTTGAGGGGGAAGCAGAAACTGGTGAGATTGTGGGAGAGAGGTGAGGCGGAGGAAGAGAAAAGAGAAAAGGAAATGTAAGAGTGAGGAGAAGAAAAGAAAGAAAAAGAAGGGTTAGGGTTGGCCGGCTTGGTCCAAAACGACGTCGTTTTGGCCCGAGGCGCGGTCAACTCCCCTGGTCAACGCACGCATAGTATTAGGTTTTTTTTTTCTTTTTTTTTCTTACTTCAGTCCAAAACGACGTAGTTTTGGTGAAACTACGATATACACCATATTTCACCCCGAAACTCCAATTGTACCCAAACGACTCGAATAAGGATAAATTCTAAATGTAAAAATAATATTTTCAAAGAGAATAAATTGATTATAACACTAATTTCATAACCAAAGACTTCCGGAAAATCCTGCAAGGGAAAAAATGGAAATTAAATACCGAAAATTTTGAAAATTCCAAAAAAATTAATTAACGAAATTCGGGGCGTTACAGTTCTACCCCACTTAACAAAATTTCGTCCTCGAAATTTCAAGATAAGTCAAGCAACCAAGTGCTTAGCTGACTCAGACAAGTGTCACCCGGTATCAAAATACCGTCGGCCAAACCACCATGTAGAACCATCATGTCCATCAAATACATTTCCAAGCAAGAACTCCAATATACCCAAGTCAATCATCGACTTATTCTAACATGATCAATAGATCATAAGATCAAAGCTCTAAACAAAGAATCTTATCCAATCATAATCAACAATATTGATACTAGAACCCATAAACCGTTTCATTTACCATCAATCAACCAAAAATATGTCCAATCTTTTAACCCATTACACATATCCTCTAACACAGAACCCCAAGTTGTTACCTAAATAACAAGATCATCACTCCCAATGTGAATACCTCAAAACCAAAAATTCATAATCAATTTCATGATCTGAACCTCAATGTATTTTCTCTATCACACACCAATTCAACCAAACTCATATGTATCCCAGATCATACCTTAGGCACTAAAACCCGATCCTTACCGAAGTATCCTAGTTATCATTCTAGACCTTGGGTTCTTCAAGACCCAAACATCCTTTCATAACCCGTACTCATGAATCTATCTCTCAAACCATAATTACCACGACCATCAAAATACTTTTGATAAAGAACCCAAATATTACAAGGTCACTCCAACATATACCCTATCATACTACCGACATTTAACTCATATCACCCAAGACAAACTCACAAATCTAGCCTCAAGACCCAAACATTATCAATATCCACTTTTAACTCGTGAATCTAAACCTCAACAAGAGTAGTTTAATCAAAACTCCCATTTATATCACCGTTAAAAGTCAAACCTCAATATGACACACTATCGGCATCCTCAACCCGCATATAAGCGATAACTTCAACGACAATTCATGATCAAAACTTTTTAATCACAAACACTATCAATACCTCAAATCTCAACCAGGTCAAATACCTCAAGCATCATTGAAAGACATTTCCCCAAATATGCCATTCGGTCAACCTCAAATTAATTCAAGAAATTGTCATCTCGAACTTCGAACAAGATTAAATCCATGTGGTAATTTCACAAGTAAATTCAAATCCTTCAGCTCAAATAATCAAAACACATATAACATGATCCACAAGATCACCAAAATCACAAAATCACATCAGATCATCTCTTGACACATATAACATCCAAAACAAATTGATGGTTCTTACTTGTATTGGCCAGTTCCATTTTTGGAACTATCCAACATGTTGCCGTAGGAACGCACCTTCCGGCGACAACACAGGAAGATGCTACAACGGTGCACTCACACCGTCACAAAAATGTAAGCAAAGAATCAAGAGTCTACACCGACTTTGATAAGCAGTTGATAATACACAAAACAAACTTCGCTACAACCTAAGCTGTAAAGGCAAGCATGTCATTTCCACGACAGTACCGGGTCATTCCGACCCTCAGCAGGTGCGTGTCCTCCACCGGATCCATAGACAACTCACTATATGCATGCATAACACAAATGCAACAACCGACACAAAAAGAGCAAACATATGCACAGAAGATCACCCAACATATCAGAACATCCCCAAGGATCTACAGCCTGCTCCGCTACCAACTGAAACACCCGTGTCCCAATTTATTAATATAAAATAGAATTTAAATATGAAATGACCAAATTGCCCTTATCATTCTCGGGACACGAAAATATAATCAACTGAAACACCGTATCCCAAATTTTCCATTAGATTAATTATATCATGTGAAGTGGCCAAAATGCCCTTCTCCCCTGGGACACAATAAAATCAAGAAAAATCATTAATTATGCAAAATAAAGACAATACAGTATATCAAAATAGAGTATGCAGCGGAAGACAAATACATAAATAAATACGAATGTAATGCACCCTATGGATCCGACCCGAGGAGGAAAGCACCGCCACCTGCTGATATGCTCTTCTGATCATCGATCAGATAACCTTTGTAAAGACTGTGAGGGGGTGAAACCAACCACTGTCTCACCGCAAACAAATAAACCAATAATATACAATTACAAATCAACTACAGGTACACCGGCATCAGGCAATAGCAACCACAATGCACAAACAAGTCACTATACACAACACAAGTCATTAACAGACTTCAAACCATCACTTATCATCACTTATATTATTATCATTGTTATTAGGATTAAATATTTTTCTAGGGCCCTCTACTGTGTGCGTCGAGCTCGGTCCCGACTCATGAGACAACCAGGGTATAAGCCCAATATAACCAGGCACGAAGCCCAAACATACCCATAGAGAGAGAGATAGACAGAGAGAAAGAGGGAGGTAGAAAGGGGAAGATAGAAAGAAGGAGGTAGAACCGGTCATAACAGACCTATATGCTAAACCGCATAAAATCCCGAGGGGTAACACTTCCCGCTCGAACCAATCGGTCAACAGCCCCACAGTAGAATTATTATAGTATGTTATTCTCAATTATCCTTTAAGAGTTGTACCATACGTTATTGTCAAACAGGGTTGTGTGGATTTAACATCTTATTCTCAAATCCGGGCCTCCAGCCCACAGTCCACCACACAAAACACAAACCATATATCACGTTATTTAACACACAAAACAAGTCATGCTCGACAGGCTTATTACATCACACTGGTATACAGTTCACATAATCATGCACACTGCATCAGAGGTATCATCAATAAAATACAAGATGTAAACAAGAACATCCACAAAGCAGACAAGCGTGCATACAGCATTCAAGACCAAACAAATAATACCACTTATATACCAAGACAATTAACCGAGCATTGTAGGCAGTAATGCATACAAAGGTTTATAAGTCCTCACCTTGGCCATAACAATTGCCTCGGAAGCCGAAGCCTTAGCCCGCTTCAACATTCCTATGTCCATAACGTCCTACGAATATACACATCATATAAGATGCTTACTCATCACAAATAAATAAATGCATGCCAATGTATGATCTTGAGTTTATCCCGTAGCCTAAGGCCCGTTACTAACCATCAAGGTCAAAGCCCAAACAATCTCATAATCTTAGTCCAAGACTAAAGGTCCACTTAATTAAAACATTAGGTTTAATCCTCCTTTGGGCCTAAGGTCCATATCCATAATAGTTGTCAGTTTTAATTATCCATTGGGCCTAAAGCCCATTCCCATAATAGTCACTAGGCCTAAAGCCCATCTTAAATACAAGTCATTGGGCCTAAAGCCCACTTCATTAGTCATTGAGCCTAAAAGCCCATATAAAATTAATATGACATTAATTGGGCCTAAGCCCGACCCATCCTCATAAACACATTAACCAGACTTCCGAGCCCCAAACATTTTCCGACCTAACGACACTATGTGCGTCGGACATATACCGGCCACGCCACTCAACTCTCCAAGCTCGGTATCCACTATATCCTTTTCATTTTAATACAACGATTAAATGCAAGTACACTACATGTCATGTACAAAATCTAATAACGGCCAACACCGAGAATTACCATGTAACACCGGAAAAAAAATTTATGTCTTGCCGGAACAAAAACCCGGTCCTCGCCGAAAAATTCCTCGCCGGATTACGATCAGCCCTCGCCGGAAAAGCATCTCGACCCGCCGGTAGAACAACCAGCGACACCGGAGAAATTCCTACAGCCCAGAAAACATCTCATTGTTTCTGTCCATTCCAACAAAACATAATATGGCATTCAAACAACAACCCCCCTTAGATCCAAAAACATCAATAGCCGGATTAACAACACTGAGTCACCAAAAACTCACCGGAAAAAACGGACCTCTCCGCCCGTGATAGAACCGAGCACAACCAATCGCTGCTGGAACACAAGCACGTCACTCATCTACTAGAAACTAACAGCACGAACACGACAGCCGGTCCAGAACCACCATCATCCGAATCCACGCACCCCCTGCAACCGACACTCGCAACTAGCCATCATCATACCCCCAAACCCAAAGAAACCCCGCTCACAGGAGAAGAGAAAAGAAGGGTGGCGGCAACGGCGGCGGCGGTGTGGTCTCGAACCTAGTCCTCGAGCTGCTGCTCATCCTCCTCATCTCGCAGAAAACAACCCGCACCACTAGACGTTGGACCCGCATAAGACCAACACCAAACTCATCGGCCTCCCTCTACATCAACTATCAACCTCAAACCACCCCTCGCTGTTGCATCCACAGTGGCCAGACCCGGATCAAGATCGCGAGGAAGCCGGCGGCGCCTCCTGTCCATGCGCAGCGCTCCGCGTCGCGTGCAAAGCCTCGCCCCTCTCAATCTTCTCTGCAACAGCAACGACGGTGACTCGAGGAGAAGAAGCACGAGTGGCGGCGGCAGCTGTTAATGCCACGATTTGAGGGGGAAGGAGAAACTGGTGAGATTGTGGGAGAGGGGTGAGGCGGCGGAAGAGAAAAGAGAAAAGGAAAAGTAATAGTGAGGAGAAGAAAAGAAAGAAAAAGAAGGGTTAGGGTTGGCCGGCTTGGTCCAAAACGACGTCGTTTTGGCCCGAGACGCGGTCAACGCACGCATAGTATTAGGTTTTTTTTTCTTTTTTTTTTTCTTACTTCAGTCCAAAACGACGTAGCTTTGGTGAAACTACGATATACACCATATTTCACCCCGAAACTCCAATTGTACCCAAACGACCCGAATAAGGAAAAATTCTAAATGTAAAAATAATATTTTCAAAGAGAATAAATTGATTATAACAATAATTTCATAACCAAAGACTTCCGGAAAATCCCGCATGGGTAAAAATGGAAATTAAATACCGAAAATTTTGAAAATTCCGAAAAAATTAATTAACGAAATTCGGGGCGTTACATACGTACAGTCATTTGGCTTTGGTTATTGGGTAGGCTATTTGTAAAAAATCAATTTTTGTTTTGGTAAATAGAGTACCAATAGATTTGAACATTGAACAAAATCCGAAAAGAGAAAAAAAAAAGTAAGATTAATATGATATGATATTAATTGGACAGAAAAAGAGAAGAGTATGTTAAAAAGAAAAACATGCTTGGTTTATTAGATCTCTCTTTCATGTTTGTTTGCGAAATAAAAGAGACCAATGTTATAAAATTGGGGGAGAATTTCACTATTTGATGAAATAATATAAACTTGATCAAACTTGATCAAGGTAATAATACAACTTTGATAATAATAATACACTTTTGATAATAATATGTAGAATAGAATAATAAATTTAGATGGAGGGAGATTAGAAGAGAAGTGTATGGAATGAGAAGAGAGTGAAGTTTATGGTGGGTTGTAAATGTATGAAAGTGAAGGAATGAAGGGGTATTTATAGTTGGAAATGGGAGGATAAAAACAAATAAGTATGATTAATTTAAAAGGATAAGATCAAAGGGATGTTAGGTAAAGGAAGATGATATTATGATTAGGACAAATTGGAATTATGGAGGTTAATTAGCCAAAGAGATAATTCTAAGTAGATGTTTAGTGTATGGGTAAAGTATTTACTGGGGATAAATTTGGGTATGGTAAAAATGAGTTTTACTGGATGGTAACAATGACATTCACCATAATTTATTTATAACACTCCCCCTTGAATGTCATTGCACCTTAGATAGAATACACTTAGGAAGTACTGCCTCCTTAAAAACCTTACCAAGAAAAACTAGTGGGACAAAAACTTGGTGAAGGAAAAAAGAGTGCAGTGCGTATTCTACTCCCCCTGATTTTGGCATCCCTTGATATCTCGAATCCTCCATAAACCAATCCTCTTCATCAATTCTTCAAAACTTGTAGTAGGAACTGATTTTGTAAATAAATCTGCCAGATGTCACTTGAATGATTCTTGATGTATCCTCCCTTCAATTGGGCAATGCTGCTAGCATTATCTTCATAAATCGTCGTTGGAACATCTTCCTCGCTAACTAATCCACATGAATCTTGACTATGCTGCATCATCGATCTTAGCCAAGCACATTCTCGGCTATCTTCATGTATGAACACAATTTCTCCATTATTTGAAGAGGCAACAACGATACTTTGTTTTCTGGTCACAATGATACTTGATGTATCTGCCTGTGCTTTAAGTGGATCAAATAAAAGACCTACATCTGCAAAACCAACTAGATGCACCTTGGCCTCACAAGGTTAAAATAATTCCATATACCAAGATAATAGAATATGTATTTATATATTATATTCCAATATAAATACGTTAGAGCAAAATTATATTTTGCAAATAAATTTATAGCAAAATCTTCAGGCTTTATGTTACTAGCAAGATAAATTGCACTTAGATAGGGTACTTCAGGACCAATCTAATTCTTTATGAGATTTTTCATCATAGCACGGTATTTGGAAGCTTCTCCAGGAGTTCCAATAATATTTAAATTACAAAAACACATATGAATTATCAACATAAGCAAAAATAAATTCATGTATGTACTTTATACTATGCACACTCAAATTGGTTTAAACCATCAATTTAACTTAATTTTGTATATTCCCGGGAATTAGTTGCTTCAAGCAACTTGAATCCTTCAGGGATCTTCATGTTATTTCACGACTTATGGATCCATAGTAGGCTGTAAAAGAATTCATTTGATGCATTTCTAATTCTTTTCATATAATGTCAGACTTATTAAAATAATTGCATCCACCACAGGGGAGTGTATCTCCTCATAATTAATATCAGGTCATTTGGGTAAAACCTTGTGCTATAAAAACCGTGCTTTTATATCTCATTATCTTTTCGCACAAATACCCTTTTTACGACTGATCAATTTTACACCATCTGGTGTATGGACTACAAGTCCGAAAATTTCTCGCTTCACAAGCAAGTCCAACACAGCCTTAATTACATTTCTTTTATTTTTGGCCAATCATTTTTGCGCCTACATTCATCAATGTAGGTTCATGATCCTCATTTTTATTTAGCGCTATATTATAATAAAAAAAATATTCTGTCGACGGTTATTTCACGTCGGTTCCATCACATTCCTGACATTGTAATTGAGTTCTCATCATTTTCATTTATTTCAGATACCTGTGTTACATCTGGAACTTTATCAATCTGTGTCAGAAAACCTCTTTTGGAGGATTTTCCTCTTCTTGAGGAATTTTAATACAAACCTCTACAGGAGGCCTTATTTTCTTACTGAGGCCATCTTATCTCTTTGCTCCTTTTTCTCTATCGAGAATTTCTTTTCTTTTGGAACCGAGTATATTCTACGCTTTATGCGTACTTTAGATTCATTTGCATACTATACTTATTCTTCTAGAACATTAATTTGAACAGGAGCATATGCAGCTGGTATGGTCACACTTTTCAAATCAATAAATATGTCTGGCAATTGACTTACTAATATGTTGCAAATGAATCATCTTCTGAACTTCATGTTCACACAAATTCGTTTGAGGATCAAAAACTATATATTGATAATGTATTTCAATAATATCTTGATCCAGCTGCTTATTTTCTTCCTCTGATGTTGGGTAAACTCTTTCACCAAATTAACAATAAACAAATCTCCAATCATTAATCGATGGTTTCAATTACTTTGTAATTGATGGAGATTTTTATACCCAACATCTATTCCCAACCTTCTTTAAGGACCAATTTTACTATGCTGTGGTGGAGCATTATGTACTGTATAACCAATGGCCCGAAGATGGGTGTTACTAGTGACCATGAACCAATTAAATGGGGAGACCTTTTGTCTGGCTTGATGTACATAAGTGTTGCTGTATGTAAAATACCATTTTCTCAAATAGTCATATTTCATCAATGGTCCTGCAATCAATTGTCAATATTCCCCCAGATCTGTTTGGGTTTATTTCCAATGATATACATTATCCATTGAAGAAATATACCAGCATTATTTAGACATATAGTCTAATAACATAATTAGGGATATGTACCCGCAAGTGGCTTAATCATTAAAACAAGTGCGCACAATGCCAACTTGCGTCACACAATGGACCATCTAGTCAATGCATCATAAAAATTACCTAGATGGTCAACACAGCGGATTTATCAGTCCCCGTTCATATCCCAGAATTACTCCCAAACTTGCTGGTCTAGGCCAATCTCATCTTAGGAAGGCCGTATTATTAATTTCGCAGCAAACAAATACATGGAAATTCATTGATTGTAAAAACTTCTGGTTTTTCAATGAATGACCAAATAAATTTTGTGCATCATTATTGACCCGGGATGGCCCAACCGGTCAAACCAAACAATATGTCCATGTACCAACTTCAAGTTGGTGCCAACTTCAGGCTGCTATATATATATGCCAGCTTCAGGCTGGATATGATGACTTAGGAAGATTATTTACCAGCTTCTGGCTGGGGCATACTAGCTATAAATTACATATTTATCAGCCAACTTCTAGTTGGTCTCAGCTTCGGGCTATGCAAACTGTGTATTTAAACACTTAAAAATTGCTAGGTTTAGGCTAGTGCATTCCAGCTTCTGGCTGGATATGGTAAGTTTAATAACTTAGATTGCTAGCTTCAGGCTGCAATATATGTGCCAATTTTAGGCTTATATTTGCCACTCATGTCGGAAAAGATCAGAATTATTGAGCAAACTTTTTCAAAAACAACTTTGGAGCTTACTGACAAATAATGCAAAGTTTTTAATTACCGAAAAATCTTCTGGATCTTTTCGGAGATAGAAAAAGAGTCCACATTTGAAAAATTGACACCTAGCTGTCTATTCTCAGACTGTAAGAAGGGGAGGCGGTTGAGACAGGAAGATGCAGAAAACTCAGAAAACTCAACAAGACAAGAAAAATGCCTTCTCTAGCTACTATTTTCTTTGTTGAGGGTGCCTCTCTAGGAAGAAGGAATAGGTTAGCTTATAGCATGGTGAATGAGCAGCAAGAGGAATTACCGAATGATCTGGCAAGAATTCCTCGTTTAGTGTTTGATGATGAACTTTATTCATCTAGGTTCTTTGTAACTCCTATGGAAGAAACATTGTAACTCCTATGGAAGAAACATTCTTCCTAGAGGACCAAAGCAATCTAAGGGCTTCCTTTTATGGCTCGGCTAACTCTATTATGTTTTTCATATCTAATAGACTGCAGGATTTTCAACTAGTGCCTTCATGTCAAATTTTAAATCAAAGCAGTTATTATCAGGTTTCCATGATGGCTCGGAGCATCCTAAGTGTGACTGGGTTACCACCTACATGGCCTAAGGTACGACTTCTACTATGGAATTGCAGGGGTGTAGCAAGAAGGTCCCAAGATTTCGTACGTACCTTAAGGGATCTGAAGAATCAGTACAAGCCCAACATGGTACTGATTACTGAGACTTTGTGGCAAGCAGGAGAAAATCATGGTGTAATCCCACTCCGTTTTCCTGCAACGAATCGGTTTGAGATACCTGGAGAAAACAACATGGGTGGTATGTGGTTCTCCTGGAACGACAGTGTTAGGGTCAACATCAACAACGTGCTTCAGGGAATAGAGTAGAGTCAATTCAACGGGATCCATAATAATCTCTTTTACTACTGTAAATGGGGGTTTCTGTACTCTTCAAGAGTATTAGCTCTTCCAGAGCGTAAATATATGATCTTCTAGATCATAGTAAAGCATGCGTTCTTCAGGAACATATTCAAACTTATGCTCTTCTAGAGCGTATTAAATTTTTTTATTTCGAGATTATACTATCACATGTTATGTGAAATAGTTGACATCCACACATATAATTTTCCCCCTTAGATGTCAACTTGCATTGTCTTCAGGACAAATGCCTGAGCTATTATTCTAGAAACGGTGATAAAATGCTGTAAAGTAAATAAAATAAAATAAAATAGCACATAATAATAAAATTGAAACATAAATTAAAATTATTCAATATATACTGGCTTGCACCTTCAGGGTAAGCAAGATAATAACAGTATCCATCATTGGATGGTCATACAATATCCACATTCTGGTGGTCATACAACATCTTTCTTCAATTTTCCTCAAAAATCTGCAGGATTTTTGGCAGTAAGACATCCAGTCTTTGCTATATATTCGCTTTTTAATGCGTCTGCCAGACAATTTTCATTTAAAATGCATTCAATGCCCATAACAAATTTCTTCCGGAAATTTTAAGGGCCTTCAATTAACATAATTTCAAAATTTAAATAAATAAAAGACTTAATTAAAAATAAATAAACATGGGCCTTTTATAAATTAGCCCAGTCAAAAATAAATAACCAAAAATTAAATACGATGGGCCTTATATAAGCCCAAGAATAACGTAAATGAAATTAAAGCGAAAATTAAATGCAATGGGCCTTGTACGAGCCCAATCAAAACGTAAATAAAAACGAGAAATTAAATATAATGGGCCTTTTCATAGCCCAATAAATAACTGAAAATTAAAGGCAATGGGCCTTTTATGAGCCCATTTATAATTTAAATAAAAACATAAACATAAATTAAATACAAGCATAGTAATAGATATAAGATACACCTACTCGATAAATCTTTCGGCAATAATAATGGCATAATAATAAAGAATATAATATATAATATATATATATATATATATATATATATATATATATATATATATATATATATATATATATATATATGCTTACTCGATAAATCTTTCAGCAATAATAATAGCATAATAATGAAGAATATATAACATATATAGAAAGGATGAAAGTAGTAATAAGAAAAGTTTTAGAAATAAATACCTTATTAGAGTAAAGACTCGTGTTGATAACGTGTTATAAAATTGGGGGAGATTTTCACTATTTGATGGAATAATACAAACTTGATCAAACTTGATCAAGGTAATAATACAACTTTGATAATAATAATACACTCTTGATAATAATATGTAGAAGAGAATAATAAATTTAGAAGGAGGGAGATTGGAAGAGAAGTGTATGGAATGAGAAGAGAGTGAAGTTTATAGTGGGTTGTAAGTGTATGAAAGTATTAAATACAAGAATAATAACCGGGCATAAGTATGGTATATTTTTGACACTTGAAAATAAATGGTGAATGATGATGATAACGGAAAATTAACCCGAGGCAGTAACCGACCCGGATCAGTATTTTATTTTATGGCATACAGTATTAGTTTGACATTTGCATACCATCTTATGTGTGCATACTATGTGCTTAATATAGGAGTTGATAACGAGCAGTTTCCTGAGGAACCGGCCGTGGAACCTACCGAGGAGTTCTATAACTGATAATCGGCTAAGGTGATGATGGATTACCCTTGATATGTTGCTTGTAATACTTGGTGTGTTTTTATTGTTCGATTGAACTGTTGTGTGCTGATATAATATTGATTAAATTTCCTGTGAATATTTGATGATATGGAATTGTTGATGGTTTGGGTTGATGGATAACTTGAGATATTGGAAAATTGAGAAATGAGAATTGGTTATTGGATTTGAGATGATGACTTTATTGTCATGTGGAAAGTAGTGGTACGACTAGATGGTTAAAGGCTAGTTCTGTGGTGGCCATAGTCGGTTTCTTGGTTTGGGATATTGATCCCGGTTTGGTTTGGTTATGGGATGTTGATCCCAGGTTTTGTTTTGATCTGGCATCCGGAATTAGTTAATAACTTGGTACGACCCTAGCTTGTCCAGTGAAGGGGCTCAGATATTAAAATTGGGAAAAGTAAATTGTCTTTTAGCTTTGGTACATACTTGATCAATGTTGTGTTTGGTTGTGACTGTTGCTTATGTTTATTTCCTGAAGTATTATGGCTGCCTGCATATTATTGTTTATCCATGATTGTGCTTAAATGCACCTGTAAGCGTTTCGGACTCACCCCTCGCCTGCGTGGTTTCATCACGTAGGTTGAGTTTGTTCGTAGTTCAGGTACGATGTTCGACTGGCTGCTGCTTTCCTCTCCGCCTGACCCCGAATCCATCCCCCGCTGCATATGTGCATAAGTCTTCCGCAGTTGCATTTACCGTATGTTAATGAGGCTGTCTGTCACTCTGCCTCTGTTGTTGTTTGCTATATCATGTGTTGTTGTTGTTGAGTTTGGAAGTGTGTGGCTTGTATAATGGTCCCCCAGTATGGGTGACAGTTGTAATATTTAGATTGATGCTGTATTGTAGTTTGTGGGATGTACTGTTTGTCTATCAATAAGAATAGTTTCGGCACGTGTTTATTGTGACTGGTAAATACGGGCCGGGACGTTTCATGTTGTCCATCAAATTAAAACACAAAGTTGTTGTTGAAAGAATACAAAAAAAAAAGATAAAGAAAAGAAGAGAGATTGAAAGATTGTAAATGGAGAT
The DNA here is from genome assembly GCA_028386065.3 of Turnera subulata. Classification (NCBI taxonomy): domain Eukaryota; kingdom Viridiplantae; phylum Streptophyta; class Magnoliopsida; order Malpighiales; family Passifloraceae; genus Turnera; species Turnera subulata. Next base: position 47,279 of record JAKUCV010000537.1, on the reverse strand, counting down.
TTCCTCTTCCTTCCCGGATAAGAGCTAAAATTCTCTAGCTTTGTTATTTATTAGCTTATCTTTTCTTCGTTTTCTTAACTTTATTTTATTACTTAAGCAAAAAAATTAACAAGAAAATATTTAATTGATTGGCTTTTGAAATTTGACATTTTGTGTTTTATTCATATTTTCTAAGTTAATGCATCATAATTGATTCAAATTCTATGATTTTTTTATTTCTCTTTTTCTTTATATATTTTTTTTAATTACGGACAAAATCAATTGACTTGCATGTTACCATCCAATCCGTGTGTAACACGGAGAGGTTACTAGTTCAAGTTTTATTTTAAAGTCTCTCCATTAATTCAGTTACCACCTGAATAGAGATTACTATTGGCCACAACGGAATTCGGGTGGTAAATTTTGTTACTTTATTATTACAAAATTAAGGTGTCGAGTTTATATAAAATCTTACATTTAAAGTGATGCATGTGGTTCACCCATGATATTTAGGCTTATGAATATTATTAGTTTTTTATGGTACATGTATTATTGGTTTTGTTATTAATTCAGGGGTGTTCTTTTTTTTTTTTTATAATTGTCAAAGTCACGATGCAAAATGGGTCGGATTATTAGACTGAAATATTTTAATGATTTTTTGATAATACAAATCTTAGTGGACCTATATATTTAAGAGTTGGATGCAACATATTTTTATATGTCACACAAATCCTTTGGGCTTTCTTTTACATCAAGACTCAAAGTTTCTTCTTGGTTTCTTCTTACATCATGTTATTGGGCTTGCTGATATGTTGGGATTCAGAAATAGCTTTCCTCTTAATGCTTAGGTACCTATAGTCATTTGGCTTTGGTTATTGGGTAGGTTATTTGTAAAAAATCAATTTTTGTTTTGGTAAATAGAATACCAATAGATTTGAACATTGAACAAAATCTGAAAAGAGAAAAAAGAAAGTAAGATTAATATGATATGATATGGATTGGACAGAAAAAGAGAAGAGAATGTGAAAAAGAAAAACATGCTTGGTTTATTAGATCTCGCTTTCATGCTTGTTTGCGTAATAAAAGAGACCAAGCAATTATTTTGGTCACGCATTACATATTACACTTGAACTGGGGAATTAACAAAAACAAGCAACGTATAACAGCTTAAAACTCCTATATTATTAAAGGAAGAAGAAAACCTTACTTAGAAATAATCTCCATTGCTGCAACTAGATAGGATATTTTTTTTTCTTTTGGAAATTCTTAAAAATCTAATTAACCCTCTTGCAATCAGCTCTAATCTCTCCATTGCTTCCAGTCAATGGGCTTATATTTCCCATATTAATCATGGCCTGGCCAAAACTGTCAAAGAAGTCAGATTGGCTACCAGCAAAGCGATTGACAATAGCCACGGTAGGGGCACCACTGGTGGAGAAGAGCACTTGATCACTGGAGAGAAGGCCACGATTGTTCTGGAGATTGGTGAAGTAATTGTTGTCAAACCCATTAGGAGTTGCAGGATCCAATGAAGTAGTTGTACTTCCTCCCCCACTTTGAGGACATGTCTGTCGAAGTTGGTTTAAGTATGTTGTGTCTAAGGTTGGGTCTGGATTTCCATTATTGAAATTATACAGGCGTGTCTGGAAAGCTGAGCACCTAGCCACCCCAAAGGTATGTGCTCCTAATTAATTAAAAACCAATTAGTGGACATGCACATATAGCCAGTCATATATATAAGGTAACAATGAAAGTGTACTGTAATATATGGATTAACTGAGTTAATTAGGTCAATTAATTATTACGTACCAGATAAGGCCACTAGATCAGTGGCATCAAGTCCAACATCACTGAATTTCCTTGTAATGTTGCTAAGGCTCTCGAACGGGCCTGGAATGGCCGTTGTTCCAGCTCTATTTGCACTTGTCCCATCTCTTCTTCCTAATGGTACTTGCCAAGTTGGACCTCCAGCCTGTTAGCATAGAATTCATATAATAATTTATTAGGCAAAATTACATAATTAAAATGGAAATCCCAAACCTATTTAGTTTTTTTTTTCTTTTTAAATTGTATGGGTTCCAGATTTTTAATATCCTCAACAATTAGTAGCTTAGCGTATTTTAATGAAGATGGGATTTTGGTTTTAATTCTTCTTAGCCAAGAAGTTTGGAAGCAACTATATTCTATCAATGCATGCGCACTTCATACTCGACCAGGCAATATGTTGACCTGTTCCTTTGACCGAAATAATAGAACATTATAATTAATTAAAGGGGAGTTCGGGAATAATTAGTTGACTTGCAAACGGATTCAACTCATTTCTGAAGTGAATAAATCAAAAGAGCGAAGTTACATATATACCAAGCCAACCAATATTTGAGAAGAGAGGGCCAGTATATCTGCACAGGAAACAACACCAGGGCAGGCATTTTCCAGTGCTGTTTTGATGTCATCCACAACACTATATCCATCTATCGATTGATTGGGAACTGCATTTTGCTCACTGTCTACCCCATTTCCAACCAATAGAATTGACCCATCACAACCCTGCATGCTCACAGAATGAAACAATATTGACTGACACCGTTAATTAATTAAAAATGTGAATATAAGAGAGGAGAGGTTTATAGTTACATTCACAAAGCAGTCATGAAAATGCATGCGGATGAGTTTAGGTCCTATTAGGGAGTCACTCCCACGTGCCTGCTCCACCACGCTACGTACAACATTTGTCACATTTGGGCATGTGGTGCCATAAAACGAGGGGCTAAGTTGTGCATAAGATAGCCCTCCACATAATAATGCCACCAGTAGCATTATTTCAAATAAATGGGTAATCATATTATAAGACGACATCTCTATATATATTGAGATATTGGAGAGGGTGTTGAAACGAAAATGGTAGCGAAGTGGAGGCTGTTAAGTGTTAACCTATACTTGCTTCAACACTCGAGTGATTGCTGAGGGAGATGGTGTTGTGCCCTTTATATAGGAAAACCCTTAAGACGATGGCAACACAAAATGTGTTGAAAGTTCACTGGGTCTATATGTATCCCAAGTTGGCATGAAAATTCTGGGGAAAGAATCTTTTTTAGACTTTTCTCTTTTCAATGTCCACTATAATTAATTAGATGTCGTGGACGAGAAGGGTTCAATGCGCTTAAATATTATAGTTAAAGATTATCCTGTTTGCATTAGAATAAGGCTTGCTCATAAAGAGTTTGCACTAACTTGTTGCATGATTATGTATCCAGACCAGAAAAAGAACGTTAATAAACTTTCATATAAGGAAAAAAAATTAAAGGGTTCAGAAACTGTTGAGCCATACGAGTTATGACCTATTTTTTTGTATGTTCTTTGAGATCTCTCCATAAAATGTCTCGTTCTATATAATCTATATAAAAACGAAGTTTTTCCAATAGTTATGGGCTGCAGGGCTAGGCTAGGCTAGGCTGGTAAAGTTAATTAATCACGCTTTGTACGTAGGTGCAGAAATAAAGCAATATATATGAACGATAGAGATCCAGTCATAATCCGCGTTTGCGAACACTGGCTTAAAAATATATAACTCGTCAACGTCAATGAAGAGAAAATTCGAGGCACAAAAAAAGCAAAAAAAAAAAAAATGGAATCATTCTGGTTCAAGATTGTGATCCAAAAAGTCATAGGAGGATTAATTGTCATTTGATTATAGATATGGTTGCCAGAGGCTAATTTGGTTTCTTGGGCATATAGAACGCATATTTTAGGTGAATAATTGAGACATCCCATCGATAAGTTGCAATCACTTTTACGCAAAACACATTAAACTGAACTTACGTAAAGAATATATCATTGGGTTTTCCAATTTAGTACCTTTTGAATCATTCTTTTGCCATACACTGAAGTTTCTTTTTTATTTAATACAACCACATAAGGTGTATATATATATATATATAGTTGTAGGATGCTAAGGCTTCAATTGCCATGTGGTTCGAAAAAAAAAAATTGCATGATGGTGAACCTGGCGAAAAAACAAAAGTCTCGTATCATGGGAATGTATCAAAATGCGAGGCCTAAAATGTATTCTTGAAAATGTAATTAGATTCTCCTTCTCGCATTCGCTACAAGAAAATTAAATATGTTTTAATGTGACAATATTTCTTCTCACTAAAATTAAAATTTTTGTTATCAAAACACAATTCTGCTCCCTTATATCTTTATAGCAGAAAATAGATAAAATAAAATTTCACAATTGTTTTAGTATTTGCGTAAAAATATAATTTTGACACAAAAATTGATATAAAGCTATAATATTTTTGGTGTATAATATATTATAATATTGTAGTGTATTATTTAAATATTTAAAATAACTATAAGTATATCCTAAAAAATAAGTGATTATCTCATTTTTTTTTTGGATTCATAAAAAAATTCCCCAACATTTTAGGTAAAACAAGAAATTTAATATTTTTTCTTCTTATTTTTCCTTCCCACCAAACCAATATTAATTGAAGAAAAGTTATCACTATATTAAACAAACATTATATGGAGAAATGAAAAAATGAAATATTCTCGAGAAAATCACAATTAGTGTAAAAGTAGCTAAGTTGATGGCTACAATGTAAATAATAATTTTAAACATTCTTATGGTTCCAACAACGTTAAGTCAGTAGCTTTAAAAGATCTATGGCATAACATATAAATATGTTGAAAATTGAAGTACTATAAAAAATCATTATCATTTTAATATTGTAACCATCAACTTATATAATTTTGCTTTAATTAATTTAAGATTAGCTAGGACACCAATATATTTTGTGATTTAAAAATTAGTGTAGTGTAATTTATTAATAGCTTTTGCTTCCATTAATATTTCTTGTTCGGAGGGAAAAAGGAAACAAACTATATTGCTTGTTATGTCTAAAAGAACAATGAGGGATCTTGCTGAAAATTATAACTTCAAAAATCTCTTTTAACAAGGTGAACTATAATATTATGCATTAGTTGCGTAATCATAGGGAATTAACCCAAAAAGAATTATTCCCTTAAACAAAAAGGTCAATTTAGCCATTATAAAAAGATTTGTTAAATTCAACCATTAACCATCAAAATTTGAAATTTTACTTTCCTTTTTATTGGTGGCTTTATCATGTGCTCATATCATAGGGCAAAAAGTAAGAAAAATTTTATATTTGAATTGTTCTTGAAAATTTATTTAAGAAACGATTATCAGAACTTACTCTTTATCCAACACATATCGGGTCATCAATGACCACATTGTCTATGGATCATTTATTTTTTGTACAAAACTTCCTCTTGGAAAGCTTTTAACTAATGGATCGGCATATAAACCACAACTTTCATGTAGGGCTGAGCAAAAATACCGAGTCCACCGAACCGTGCCGTATCGTGGTTGAACCGACGATATTCGGTTCGAAAAATGGGTAAGGCCTCCAGCCACCCCACATACCTGTGCCGAGCCGAACTAAAGGGTATGAGGAGGCGGTAGGGTGTGTTTCGAACCGTCGGTTCTCGGAACAGGCCGATACCGCCCGGCCCATCATACACCCTCTCCCAACTTAAAAAAGAAACACCCATGACCCAACCCAATACCCCAAGTCCAACCCACCCAGAGTCCACATTACCACCCAACACTAATTTTAAAACCCTAAAAACATTAACCGTAGAAATTAAAATCACTTTCACTTTCAAACTCTCTCTCTCTAATCTCTGCCTCTCGCCGTCTCTCCCTCTCAAACCCTCTCGTTCTCAAAGACTCAAACCCTCCTCTCCGTCTCTCTCTCAACTCCGGCCGCCCCCTTCCTCCTCCAAGGCTCCCCCTCCCTTAATTCCCCTCCTCCTCGAACCTGAAAATCCTAATTCCCCCTACCCTCCATCAACCAGCCGACCCTCTTTCGATTTTTGAGTGTCTGAATTAGAAACCCTAATTCCCAAATCAAAACAAGAAATGCCCAAGCATGACGCCATGAACATGAGGGGTTGAAGTTCAAGACTTTGCAGGCTAATCTGTTTCTAATTTCTGATATTTGTTTCTCACTTTCTGTACTTACTGCTTGGATTTGGATATCATTACTCATTATGTGTTTGCTTTGCTGGTTGGTATTGGATTTGGATTAAGGATTTGATCATCAAATTCCTATGTAATGGTTGCAGGTTAGTCAATTATATGTAATTCTGGGAATTGTTTCCTTTTGGCTAGCTTGAATGCATGTTTAGGTTTCTGGGCATTTATGTATGAACAATTAAATTCTGGAAAATTAAGTGTTCCTGCCTTGGTTGGGTTGTCGGCATCGGCGTGACTAAATGCCGACTATACCGACGTCGGTATTAATCGGTACCATGCCGATCGGTACTGAAGAAAAATCGGCACGGCATTGGTCGGAAATTTAGAGTAGTCGGAATAGTCGGTATATTGAGCAATCGGCACGGTTAGGGATGGCAATGGGTCGGGGTCCCCGCGGGGGAAGGTTCCCCACCCCCACCCCCGTTTCCGAAATGTTCCCCCATCCCCACCCCCATTCCCCGTTCGGGGGAAAAAATGCCCCCATCCCCGTTCCCCGCGGGGAATTGGATCCCCACTAGGACCCCATTCCCCAATTTCATAGATAAAAATAATGTACAATATATTTACAATTGCAACTCAAAAGTTTTGCCTACTCTCCAATTCTAACTTATTGGTTTGTTGATTCTTACGAGAAACGAAAATCAAAAATAATTGTGTCAACTTGGGAAAAAAATAGGACCTGCTGCATAGTATAAGTATAATTAGCGTGAATAAGAAATCACAAAAACCAAAATCTTATCAATAGAATGCTCTATTAAATTTACCAAGATGAAAGAAAGAAAGACATATATATTAATTTTAATATGTAAAGGGAAGAAATGAATAAAAACATATTTTATATATTAATTGGATTGTGGTTGAAGGGTAATTTTGTATTTTCACTTATTTCGGGGTCCCCGCGGGTCGGGGGGAGCGCTCCCCGCCCCCGTTATCAAATTCCCCACGGGGCCAAAATGCCCCCATCCCCGGCCCCGTAGGGGAAAAATTACCCCCATCCCCGTTCCCCATTCAGGGATTCCCCGTTTACGGGCACCCATTGCCATCCCTAGGCACGGTATGTACCGTATCGACGATTTGATCACCCCTACTTTCATGTACTAATTCCACCCTAGGATTATTATTGGACTTAGCAATAATTTTTTTTTGGTTACTGGACTTGGTAATAATTAATCGAACTAGGAAATTTCTTTTTAGAACTGGCATGGAAGCAATTTGTCAAGATCAAGCTAATTTTTCTCAAAGGATAAGATATCATACTTTGTCGAGTAAAATCCACACATATATGATATATGGTCTATGGATAATTATACACATTAATGATGATGATAGAGACTAAAATCTAGAAATGTGTGTGTGGATGGTCGTATTAGGCGGCCAAAAATAGAATCGTAGGAGAAAAATAGGAAGCCTTGTTCATATATGCATGCATGGAAACAACTACTACTACTTCTACTACGTGCTGACCCGTCCATAAGATAAGCGTTGTGAATCACTCACCTCACTGCTTCCTCTTTCATTAATTTTACATAATCTCTAATTAAAATCCGAACTCTACCATTGGCTAATTAACGTCATAATGAGAGTTTCAACGCGTTATCCTCTATATTTTTTTCTTTGTAATCTTGTTCTATCGTCAATGGAGTCCATCGAATTATCAAAAAGAAAAAAAACGCGTTATATTTAATTCAGCCAGTCTCTTATTGGCTTTCATTTCTTTAATTTTTTTTTTTGGTAGATTTTTTTATCGATACTAATGGTAGATCTCATTTCTTTAATTAATTCACTTGGTTGTGAATGTCTAACTCACTAGTTGGCGTGCAATCGGATCAACGAATGTAACTGGATATGATGGAATGGAAAATTTTCTTCTAAAGAGAATCACTGAATCTTAATTTGTGGAAAATTAGTATGGGATATTCGCGTGCATTAATGTTAGGAGAGGGAAAAAGAAGGCGGCCAATATGACTTTTTCATATCCTCTCCGCAGCTTTGAGTGACTGCAGCAGAAAAAGAAGTATTGTGCGCTTTAGCTGCACTAAATGATTGGAAGACTTTGTTGTTTTAAATCAAAAAAAAAAATCACAAGATCTTCCATATTATCAACCCACCTGGCCATCCATTTGTTAAAAATTTGAATGTTATAAAATTTGTTAGGACCGCACAAATAATAAAGTTTAGCTAGGTATAAAACCAACAAACGTATAACTCGATTGCGCTATTTTGGAAACCTGAAAGTTTTAAGAGTACTCGAGTTTTGAGTACCACTGGTAGCATGTATAAAACCATTTCTTCGTTGATATATACTCCAATTTTGCTTAACCTCCAATTTTGCCGGAAATTTATGAAGCAAATCATGAAATCAAAGTGTATTTTGTTGAAACTTCCAAAGGTTGAAGTACATAGGCAAAGCTAAGTGGTCTTTATCGTGGCTAGCTGAATTCTCCTAACCCTCTTTAATAATCATTGAAAATGCATTCATAAATCGTCTATTCATGCATAGAATTCTACGACGTTCGTAGAATTTTACATCTTTCTCCAGAATTTAAGCAAATCCAGATTGTCGATTTGTACCTTTGTACTCTCTCTTGGTTATTCGTTTATCCTATTCCTAGTCCTTTTCTTTAATTTTCGTGCTGTGGACTAACTAAGCATTGAAAAGAATATTAACAAAGATGGCGGTACATTGTTTGGTTCGACTTCAGTATAAATAGTTGAGATTTGCTTGTAAATTTTGTACATCCATCGGGCATGAATTCCTGAAATCTAATTAACAATCACAATGTTCCGGTAAAATGTCATCCTTCATTAATCTTTTGATACAATCCGGGCGTCTGCACTTGAAATGGGTAGCAATTTTAGCTCTATATATCTGCTTTTTAAATTTCTGATACTGAGTTTGTTGAACTATGCGTAGTACTAAGTACTAACCTTTCACATTACCAACCTCGTTACACAGGCAAACTGTCATGAGACTAAGCAAGACTAACTTGCACAAGCAGGTTGCGTAGAACATGAGTTGAGAAAGATAGAAAACTTACAAAAACTAACAAGACAACAAACTAGATAGAGAGAATACACTCTCATAACATTCAGAGAGAAATGCTTGAATGCTAAAGAGAAAAGCTAGAAAGCTTGGGATTCATTTTCCATTCGAAAGCAGGGCCTTTATATAGGCAACAGAATTAACTACTTAAGCTAGAAACTAGGAAACTAACAACATCCTGTAAAGATAAAGATAACTAATACCTAATCCAGATAATTAAGTTCAAATCTAGATAGATAACTAGAAAAGATAACTAATAAGGATAATTAAGATCTATTCTAGATAATTAAGTGAAAAGCTAATCCACCCAATTTCCACTAGATTAGATAACAAACAAAAGCTATCCAATTGGTGTTGGATATTTAACACTCCCCCTCAACACCAACTTCCGCTCTTTCCATCATGCCGAGCTGATGACAGAAGTATTCAAACTTGTTTCCACTCAAGCCTTTTGTGAACACATCTGCGACTTGATCTTCAGTCTTCACCTGCCTCAGCTCCACTTCTTCTTCAAGGACTTTTTCCCTGATAAAGTGATAATGAACTTCCACGTATTTAGTCCTTGCATGAAACATGGGATTCTCAGCCAAACGTATTGCTGATTGATTATCACAATACAAAGGAATTGCATAATCAGTTGATTGATGCAAATCCTTCAACAACTGCATAAGTCAAGTGCTCTCCTGAGCTGCCATTGCTGCAGCTCGATATTCTGCTTTTGTTGTGGATAAAGACACTGTTGGTTGTCTTTTACTACACCAGGAAACTGCTCCAGATCCGAGTTTAAAAAAATATCCAATAGTTGAACGTCGGGTATCATGATCACCTGCATAGTCAGCATCACAATAGCCAACTAATCTGCAATCTTCACTTCTCTTTTAGAGAATTCCGTTGTCAAGTGTACCCTTCACATATCTCAAGATTCTTCTGACTGCTTCCAAATAAGGCTTCTTTGGGTTTTGCATATACCGGCTCATCACACCGACCGCATAGGAGATGTCTGGTCTTGTTTGAGCCATATATATCAAACTACCCACTAATTGACGATACATCGTTGCATTTTCCAAATCTTTTTCTTCATGAGCACACAACTTAGCATTTGGCTCCATAGGTGTCGATATTGGTTTGCAATCGTGCATTCCAAATTTCTTCAACAGATCTCTGCAGTATTTTTGCTGATGAAGAAAGTTACTTTCTTATGTACGATCAATTTCAAGACCAAGAAAGTGTTTAAGTTGTCCAAGCTCTTTCATCTAGAAGCGTACTGACAAATTTTACATTGTCTGGAGAATTTCCTCTTCATTATCTCCTGTGAGAATTAAATCATCCACATAGACCAGCACTATAGCTAACTTCCCTCTACTAGCTTTAACAAACAAGCTAGAGTCTGCAGTTGTCACAGTATAACCACCCTCGACTAAAAACTCAACAATTTTGCCATACTAGGCCCTTGGTGCATGTTTTAGTCCATAGAGAGCCTTCCGGAATTTACATACATACTCGGGATGATCTTGACTCTCGAAACCCTTTGGTCGATACATGTAGATCTCAAAGATCCAGCTCTCCATGCAAAAATGCATTCTTCACGTCCATCTGCCACAGGTTCTAGTTCTTACAAGCTGCAAGTGCCAGTAGAACTCGCACAGTTGTAAGCTTTGCAACTGGACTGAACGTTTCATCATAGTTTAGTCCATACTGTTGATAGAATCCTCGAGCTACCAAACAAGCCTTGTACCTCTCAATCGATCCATCTGTGTGACGCTTTATCTTGTAAACCCATTTGCAAGAAATAGGCTTTACTCTTCCTGGCAGTGGCACAAGCTCCCAAGTCTGGTTATGATCTAATGCTACAAGCTCCTCTTCCATAGCCTTAATCCATCTTGAGCTCAAAGATGCTTCTTCAAAACTCTCAGGTTCTTTCACATCTTCTACAACAGCAGCATTGGCATACTTGGGATTTGGCTTTTTAGGTCTTACCGATCTTCTCGGTTGAGCTGGTGGTTCAGCTGCAACCAACTCGCTTTCTTCACTTGGCTCACTTTCTTCACGCTCAGCTGCACTGAGCTCGCCTCCTCCACTCGGCTCGCTATCTCCACTTGGCTCACCTTCAAGTGGCCTAACTTCTTCATTTGGCCTTTGGTGCACGCCTGTTCGCCAAGGACTTTGAGCTACAGCTACACCATCTCTGTAATGCCCCGATTTTTTGTTAATTAATTTTTATGAAAATTTTTAAAATTTTTAGAATTTAATTTCCAATTTTACCCTTGCAGAATTTCCGTGTGTTCTTGGTCAAGAAAAATTGTTGTTATTGATTTATTTCCTTGGAAATATTTTCTTTTTTGGAATGATCCTATATCGGATAAAGGTTTCGGAATTAAAATGTGTTTCAAGGAGAAACACATAGCTTGATGTAGTATTGTCTGATACTCTGTCGTTTTGAGGGAGCTAAGGCATAAAACTCAAGGTTTGACTGTGCTTTGACCGATGGAAGAGGGTTGACTGTGCCTAAGACCAAAATGACGTCGGTTTGGTCCCGGCCGAAATCAAACCTAACCCTACGATATAAAAACTTCTCTTTTTCTCTCTTTTTCTTGCTTTTTCTTTTCTCTTCTTTTCGAACGACTACCTCTTTTCCTCTCTTCTCTCCCCCATTTTCTTTCTTTGACTCACCACGACCTCTCTCTCTTCTTCCTCAAAACTGCCACCACCACTTCGTCTCTTCCCCACAGTCTTTTGCCGCCACTATCGAAGGGCGAGATTGCTGCCGTGGCTTCGATGTAGGAAGGGGCTCAGGAGACCGGTGCAGGGCAGACACGACTCGACCCGGGCTTCGAAGCGACGAGGAGTCACCGCCCCCTTGTGTTACCGTTTGTGTTGTTCGGTGATGGCGGGTTAGCTGTGTTGCCGACACGAGGTTGGTGGACGGGTTCTGGTCGGCGCGGGCTATACTGGGAAGTGAGGCTGTAGGTTCGAGACTAGTTGGATAGATTTGTGACACGTTCGAATCTAGACAGTATGGTTCGTGAGTTTCCCGGTAAGAATTCCGGCAAACTTTGAATCTTTTTGGATTGTTTGGATTCTGTGTTGGTTCGATCGATGGGTTAATGTTTGTGTAGATGACTTAATCTGGTTTACAAGTTGTTAACTTTTAAACTAATACATTGACTTTTGATTGGAAGTTTTGAGTATATGCGGTTGCTGGGAAATTAATTAATGGTTAGTCGTCATGTTGTAATTGGTCAGAATGTGGCAGTATGGATTAGCAGTGCTAAGACTTTAAATATGCTAAAATGCTCGATTAATTGACATGACACATGAAGTGGTAATTTTTGTTTAGAATTGAATGTTGTGTGTTGATATGTGACATAAAACCTTGTTGCTCTCAAGACATCACCGGTGCCTAAACATAGACACATTTATAATACAAAGCTCACACAAATTGTACCATGAAATGAATGCATACACGCTGCGTTTATATACACTATGAAATCACGGATAGAAAACCTTGACTTGACAAGGGCTTAAATAAGGATTAGGATCCATTTTCAAATGGTCTTATTATTCAAAGAAAATGTTTGAAAACTGGAATTCTTTCCAGGATCTTTAAAAACGGCTTATGGCATAAGGAACCCAAAGCACAATCGTTTAACTCTATACAAGAGTGGGCATAAAGCCAAGAAAATAATCAATTTCCTTTAAGAAATCAGAAAAGGAACATTTTGAAGTTCATTAGCACATAAAGACCCATTTCAAATACTAGTCTCCGACATAACTCAACAAGATTACCAAGATTCACCATATGCCCAGCCCTCCAAATGTAAGCATTAGTTATATCAATGACCTTAAGAATCCCTTCTATATAAACTATAATAAAAACCCAGAAGCATTCTCCAAAGAATATAGGACCTTATCCACGTTGGCAATTAACAATCTGTTTTGAACCTGACCCAAAAGCCAAATTTATAATTTATCATTGTTTACAAACAAGGATTTAACGAACTCATCAGAAACCCAGACACCTCTTAAGAAACAATCCACCATTTTAGCATATTTAAAGTCTTACCACTGTTATTCCATACTGCCACATTCTGACCAATTACAACATGACGACTAACCATTAATTAATTTCCCAGCAACCGCATATACTCAAAACTTCGAATCGAAAGTCAATGTATTATTTCAAAAGTTAACAATTTGTAAACCAGATTAAGTCATCTACACAAACATTAACCCACCGATCGAACCAACAGAGAATCTAAACAATTCAAAAAGATTCAAAGTTTGCCGGAATTCTTACCGAGAAACTCACGAACCATACTGTCTAGATTCGAACGTGTCACAAATCTATCCAACTAGTCTCGAACCTGCAGCCTCACTGCCAAGAATAGCCCGCGCCGACCAGAACTCGTCCACCAACCTCGCATCGGCAACACAGCTGACCCGCCATCACCGAACAACGCAGACGGCAACACAGGGCAGCGACGACTCCTCGTCATGTCCAAGCCCGGGTCGAGTCGCGCCTGCCCTGCACCGGCCTCCTAAACCCTTTCCTACGTCGAAGCCACGGCAACAATCTCGCCCTTCGATGGTGGCGGTAAAAGACTGCAGGGAAGAGACAAAGTGTGTGACACCCTGGGGTCTATGAGGGCAGGAAGTGTGCGCCGGTGCCGGGATGAGCATGGACAAGGAGCGGCTTCTGGCAAGCTTCTAGACGGAGGGGCACGGGAATGAACAGATCCACACCGGAATAGGAGAGATCCTGAGACTGTGTAGGGATGGGGCTGCATAGTTAGAGCGATTTCGAGGTTGTACAGGTGTGGGACTGTACAATTGAGAGTAGCTTAAACAGTTTGATGGGTACTAACTATATCAACAAGGTGCACCTACCTTTTCGGTGCTCATTCTAGAAAAACTCCAAAGTTAAACGTGCTTGACTTGGAGCAATTCTAAGATAGGTGACCTCCTGGGAAGTTTTCCCAGGAAACATGCGAGTGAGGACAGAGTATGTTGGAAAGGTCCCGTGTTGGTCTGTAGTGACAGTTGACAAGCCGGAACGTTATAGTTGGTAGCGGAGCTCCAGGACTCCTCTAGTACGGTGCAGGGTTCGGGGACGAACCTAGCGGAAGCTGGTGGGCCTGTGACACCCCGGGGTCTATGAGGGCGGGAAGTGTGCGCCGGTTCCGGGATGAGCATGGACAAGGAGCGGCTTCTGGCAAGCTTCTAGACGGAGGGGAACGGGAATGAACCGATCCACACCGGAATAGGAGAGATCCTGAGACTGTGTAGGGATGGGGCTACACAGTTAGAGCAATTTCGAGGTTGTACAGGTATGGGACTGTACAGTTGAGAGTAGCTTAAACAGTTTGATGGGTACTAACTATATCAACAAGGTGCACCTACCTTTTCGGTGCTCATTCTAGAAAAACTCCAAAGTTAAATGTACTTGACTTGGAGCAATTCTAGGATGGGTGACCTCATGGGAAGTTTTCCCAGGAAACGTGCGAGTGAGGACAAAGTATGTTGGAAAGGTCCCGTGTTGGTCTGTAGTGACAGTTGACAAGCCGGGACGTTACAGTTGGTAACGGAGCTCCAGGACTCCTCTAGTACGGTGCAGGGTTCGGGGACGAACCTAGCGGAAGCTGGTGGGCCTGTGACACCCGGGGGTCTATGAGGGCGGGAAGTGTGCGCCGATGCCGGGATGAGCATGGACAAGGAGCGGCTTCTGGCAAGCTTTTAGACGGAGGGGCACGGGAATGGTGCACAACGGGGGCACCGGGCTGTCCGTCGGTGTACAATTGGACCCGATGATGTGTAAACTCGTGATTGGCCAAACCGACCAATCAGAATGAGACATGTGGCTCGGGAATAAGCTTCTGGTGGTTACAGTTGACAAGCCGGGACGTTACACTTGGTAACGGAGCTCCAGGACTCCTCTAGTACGGTGCAGGGTTCGGGGACGAACCTAGCGGAAGCTGGTGGGCCTGTGACACCCGGGGGTCTATGAGGGCGGGAAGTGTGCGCCGGTGCCGGGATGAGCATGGACAAGGAGCGGCTTCTGGCAAGCTTCCTGACGGAGGGGCACGGGAATGGTGCACAACGGGGGCACCGGGGTGTCCATCGGTGTACAATTGGACCCGATGATGTGTAAACTCGTGATTGGCCAAAGCGACCAATCAGAATGAGACGTGTCGCTCGGGAATAAGCTTCTGGTGGTTTGGTTGTGCAAGCTAGCAGGTTGGTTGCCACAAACCAATTGGATGGAAAATAAGCACGAAGTGACAATTTAGGTGCAAGTGGCACCTAGCACCTCTCCCTCACTCTTATCAGTTAAATTCGTAGCTAGGTCCTGGAGAGAAAAGAGAGAGAGAAGGAGAGAAAAGAGGGGAAAGGAGGAGAGGTGAGCCTAGGGGTTCTGCTCTCGGCCAGACAGACCCCTGGACACTAAAATGAGGATTCCGGCCAAACCACCGGTTGGAATTGAGTGAAACCAAAGCCAAAAGTTAGATAACTTCCATAGAGTTAATTGGAAACTAGTTTGGTGAATTTTGGAGCTGAACTGAGAGAGTTATGCACTCTCAAAGTTCACTGTTTTGCAGCAGACCTGCTGCAGGAACCCGAGTTGGTGTAGGAGCCATATCGGGCGCTACAAAGCTCGGATTTGGGTGTTCTTGGTGGCTATAGAAAGCTAAGAGGAAGTTCTACAACTCTTATCTTGAGGACCAAAGCTGGTTCTGTCTTTAAGGATTCTATATTTCGGGTTGAAGTTCCTGCTTGTCCAAGGCAGCATCTGCCTGAATTGGGAAAAGATAAGTGTTGTGTAGTAGGGTTCTGTTTGACATGGTTTGGTTGTTGTGGTCTGATTTTTATGTGTATTTGTAGGTGTTTACAGGGGACTAAGGACCAATACACCTAATGGTTCCAAAGAAAGAGAATTGGCCTAGGGATGCCTAGGTGATGGTAAGTAAATGGGTTTATGCGGGTAGTGATTGCTAGTGCACCTTTTGTTGGGCGGAAGGCCATTATGCATGCTGATTATGTGTCATTATGTGTGTGATTTACTTGCTGACCAGTGCTGGCTATTGTTGTTTAATTATTTATTGAGGCCTAATCATGGCTAATCGGCTTTTGTTGGTCAATTGTGCATAATTGCGGTGCATTGTGAGTTGTGGGTGCATGATGATTGTGTTGTATGCTTGTGGCATACTTGCTGCCTTTGTTGGCTTGGTTGCATTGCACTTGTTGTGCTAATGGTTGGCATGTGATTGCCTTGTTATGATTGTGCTTGTGATTGTGGTACCACTAGCCAGTTGGTTGAGGTGCACTGGTTGCACGGGTAGTGCTTGCGAGGCTTGCACGTACCATGAGATGGTGGGCACTTGTAGTAAACTTGTGCGCCACAAGATGATGGCACTGGGTGCCTTGTACAGGCCTCTAGCCAGTGAGAGCGATGGCACTGACCTTGCGGAGTTAGTTCCGCTTGGCTATTACAGGTGTGACACGATGTCCGCCGGGAGCTATGTGAGTTGTGGTAGCTAGAGGAACTGTATGCCTCGTACGTGGGGCTGTGGGCTATATGATATTCTATATGCCTCGTACGTGGGGCTGTGGGCTAAGGAGTAACACCTGTATATGCTACCAAACTACATAGGCTGCCTTGGGGCACATCATACCCTAGCTGATCGGGGGGGAGTGAGACCAGTACGTGTCGGGGACACAATGGATTGTTCCGTGGCGTGAGTGCCTGGTGTTGTGCATTATTGTGTGCTGCATGACTGTGTGTTGCTCATACCGAGCTCTGTGTGCAGTTGTAGTTGCTTTCTTGCATTGCCTGTTTACTTGCTGAGTTTTATACTCACCCCCCCCATATTTTCCCCCTTGCCTTGCAGGTGCGAGAATGAGTGTACGGGTAGTACGTCGATGGGTATAGCCAAGTCGGTTTCCTTCATTGTTTAATTGTGTTAAAACACTAAAGAGGTTATGTCTTGAATTAAGAGTTAATGCCCTTGTAGCAAGAATTTTATAACATTAGTGGATATGGCTTAATAAATGAGTTTTATACAGTTAGTATGTTTTGTTGCCTTTGCTATGTTGATTTTGCTTCCGTTCACGCTGCGCGTTATACTTGGTTAGTATCCAGCTAGTAAAGGCGACTAGCTTCTGTGAGAATGAGTATAGGCCTTGGGGTTCCATGTGGCACGATGTAGGTGCGTATGGTGCTTGGCCGGTCATGCTTAGGCGGGGGTGTTACAAAGTGGAGGTGGCAGTTTTGAGGAAGAAAAGAGAGAGGTCGTAGTGAGTCAAAAAAAGAAAATGGGGGAGAGAAGAGAGGAAAAGAGGCAGCCGTTCGAAAAGAAGAGAAAACAAAAAGCAAGAAAAAGAGAGGAGAGAGAAAAGGAGAAGTTTTTATATCGTAGGGTTAGGGTTGATTTCGTCCGGGACCAAAACGACGTCGTTTTGGTCTTAGGCGCAGTCAACCCTCTTCCCTTGGTCAAAACACAGCCAAACCTTGAGTTTTATGTCTTAGCTCCCTCAAAACGACGTAGTATCAGACAATACCACCTCAAGCTATGTGTTTCTCCTTGAAACACAATTTAATTCCAAAACCTTAATCCGATATAGGATCATTCCAAAAAAGAAAATATTTCCAAGGAAATAAATCAATAACAACAATTTTTCTTGACCAAAAACACACGGAAATCCCGCATTGGTAAAACTGAAAATTAAATTCTAAAAATTTCAATAATTTTCATAAAAATTAATTAACGAAAAATCGGGGCGTTACAGTTCTACCCCACTTAACAAAATTTTGTCCACGAAATATGCATACGAACGTCAAGTAACAAAATGCTTAGTTGACACAACAAGTGTCATCCGGTATCAGAGTACCATTGCCGATCTACCAAGTGGAACCAAGAAGAACCATCACAGAAGTTTATCTCTACCCAGAAAGGACTCCACCAAACCACGCAAAACATGATCTATAGAGCAAAAGATCAAACATGATCCATAGAGTGTCAATATTTCCATCAGCAGAATCCATGATTTGTACCATTTATCACCCAACGAATATTACCTAAAACTTTTAATCCATTAAGCATACCCTCTGGTATCAAAACCCAAAATGGTTATCTAAGAAACAAGATCATTACTCCCATTATGAATACCTAAAGACCAAAAATCCATAATCTATTTTATGTTCTAAACCTCAATGATTTTCCTTTATCACACACCAATACAGCCATAATCGTTTATATTTCCGATCATACCTTAGGCACTAGAACCCGATCATTACCGAAGTATCACAGTTATAATTCTATACCTTGGATTCCTCGAGACCCAAACATCCTATCATAACTCATACTCACGAATCTATTCCTCAAGCCATACTTAGCACGAACATCAAAATTTCCTCGATGAAGAACTAAAAATATCACCGTATCTCTCATCACATAATTTAACAAACTATCAACTGAATCACGTACTCGAGATCACCTCAAAAATCAAATCACAATATGAACATACTATCAGCACCTTCATCTAGCACATGAGCTATAACCTCAACAACAGATACATGATCAAATCTTTTTATCACAATCACCGTTAATATCTCAAATCTCAACAAAGTTAAGTACCTCAAGTACCATTAAAAGACATTTCTCCAAATACACCATTAGATCAACCTCAATTTAACTCAAGAAGTTATCATCTCGAGCTCCGAATAAGATTAAATCCATATTGTAATTTCAAAAGTAAATTTAAATCCTCAAGCTCAACAAATCAGACCACATCATGATCACCAAGAATACAAGAATCATATCAGCAAGCATCATATCAACTCATCTCTTGACAGATGTAACATCCAAAAGCAAACCGATAGTTCTTACTTGTATTGGCCAGTTCCACACAGACAAGAAACACAAACAAAGAGTCAATAGTCTACACCGGCTCTGACAAAACAGTGGATATTCCACAAAAACAGCCTTGCAACAGCCTAAGCTGTAAAGGTAAGCACATCATTTCAACGACAACACCGGGTCGCTCCGACCCTCAGCAGGTGCGTGTCCTCCACCGGATCCATAGTACGACTCACTATATGAATGCATATGACAAATGAAACAACCGACTCAAGAAGGAGTAGACATATGCACAGAAGAACACAAAACATATCAGAACATCCCCAAGGATCTACAGCCTGCTCTACTACCATCTGAAATGCCCGCAACCCAAGTTAACCATTTAAATTGTTTATAACATGTGAAATGACCAAAATACCCTTATACCCGGGTTACGATACAAACAGCTTAATCATTCTTACAATTACACCATAAATCTTATAATAAATAATAAGATACAAGTATGCAACGGAAGACAAATACATAAAGACACATGAACATAATGGACACTATGGATCCGACCCTACGAGAGGAAAGCATCGCCACCTGCCGATATGCACTCCTGACCGATGTTCAGGCAACCTGTGTAAAAATGTGAGGGGTGAGACCAAACCACTGTCTCACTATAAACAAATAAACCAAAGTACACAATACAAATCAACTACAACCACATCAATACTTGGAAATCACTGCCACAATGCACAAATCAAGCCGCCGTGCACAACACAGATTTATCTGTTCGTTATCATGCTTGATTGTATTATCAGAGATGATCGTTTATTATCGTTAAATATCTTATTATGGTTTGAGTATTTTATTATTCAGGGCCCTCTACTGCGTGCGTCAAGCTCGGTTACGTCTGTACAGACAACCAGGGCATAAGCCCAAATACAATCAGGGACTAAGCCCAAGTCAATCAGGGACTAAGTCCAAGTCAATCAAGGACTAAGCCCAAGTCAATCAGGTATAAACCCAAGTCAGGACATAAGTCCAAGTAAAATTAGGGCATCAACCCAAGTCAGGCATAAGCCCAAATATAGCCAACCGGTCAACAGCCCCGCAGTAGTATTCTTTTAGTTTGTTATTCTCAATTGTGCTTAAACAATATGTGTGCCATACATTAAAATTGTTCAGGGTTGTGTGAGTTTATCATCTTATTCTCAAGTTCGGGCCTCCGGCCACAATTCACCACACAACCATAAAAATCATATAACTTGTTATATTTCATAACAGATCAAGTCATGCTCGACAGGCACACAGTACAAGGAATCAGGTGCAAAGCAACAAGATCTCATCATTATGATACATTGTGCGCACAACATCAACACAGCAGACATATCAACACACAATATTCAATACTAAACAAAAATTACCACTTCATGTGTCATGTCAATTAACCGAGCACTGTAACCGAGCATTGTAGGCAATAACGCATACAAGGGTTTATATGTCCTCACCTGGATCATTTAGAATGCCTTGGAGCTAAAGCCGTAACCTGTCTCGACATAAAACCTTGTCGCTCTCAAGACATCACCGGTGCCAAAACATAGACACATTTATAACACAAAGCTCACACAAATTGTACCATGAAATGAATGCATGCACGCTACGTTTATATATACTATGAAATCACGGATAGCAAACCTTGACTTGACATGGGCTTAAATAAGAATTAGGATCCATTATCAATTGGTCTTATTATTCAAAGAAAATGTTTGAAAACTGGAATTCTTTCCAGGATCTTTAAAAACGGCTTATGGCATACGGAACCCAAAGCACAATCGTTTAAATCTATACGAGAGTGGGCATAAAGCCAAGAAAATAATCATTTTCCTTTAAGAAATCAGAAAAGGAACACTTTGAAGTTCATTAGCACATAAACCACCAATTCAAATACTAGTCTCCGACACAACTCAACAAGATTACCAAGATTCACCATATGCCCGGCCCTCCAAGTGTAAGCATTAGTTATATCACTGACCTTAAGAATCCCCTCTATATAAACTATAATAAAAACCCAGAAGCATTCTCCAGTGAATATAGGACCTTATCCACCTTGGCAATTATCAATATGTTTTGAACCTGACCCAAAAGCCAAATTTATAATTTATCATTGTTTACAAACAAGGATTTAATGAACTCATCAGAAACTCAGACACCTCTTTAGAAACCAATCCACCATTTTAGCATATTTAAAGTTTTACCACTGCTAATCCATACTGCCACATTCTGACCAATTACAACATGACGACTAACCATTAATTAATTTCCCAGCAACCGCATATACTCAAAACTTCCAATCAAAATTCAATGTATTAGTTTAAAAGTTAACAACTTGTAAACCAGATTAAGTCATCTACACAAACATTAACCCATCGATCGAACCAACACAGAATCCAAACAATCCAAAAAGATTCAAAGTTTGTCGGAATTCTTACCGGGAAACTCACGAACCATACTGTCTAGATTCGAACGTGTCACAAATCTATCCAACTAGTCTCGAACCTACAGCCTCACTTCCCAGTATAGCCCGCGCCGACCAGAACCCGTCCACCAACCTCGTGTCGGCAACACAGCTGACCCGCCATCACCGAACAACACAAACGGCAACACAAGGGGGCGGTGACTCCTCGTCGCTTCCAAGCCCGGGTCGAGTCGTGTCTGCCCTGCACCGGCCTCCTGAGCCCCTTCCTACGTCGAAGCCACGGCAGCAATCTCGCCCTTCGATGGTGGCGGCAAAATACTGTGGGGAAGAGACGAAGTGGTGGTGGCAGTTTCGAGGAAGAAGAGAGAGAGGTCGTGGTGAGTCAAAGAAAGAAAATGGGGGAGAGAAGAGAGGAAAAGAGGTAGCCGTTCGAAAAGAAGAGAAAACAAAAAGCAAGAAAAAAAGAGAAAAAGAGAGGAGAGAATACATAAAAAAATGGCAGCGTTTTGAAAAGAATGGAAAACAAAAAGCAAGAAAAAGAGAGGAGAGAGAAAAAAAGAAGTTCTTATATTGTAGGGTTAGGGTTGATTTCGGCCGGGACCAAAACGACGTCGTTTTGGTCTTAAGCGCAGTCAACCCTCTTCCCTTGGTCAAAACACGGCCAAACCTTGAGTTTTATGCCTTAGCTCCCTCAAAACGACGTAGTATCAGACAATACTACATCAAGCTATGTGTTTCTCCTTGAAACACAATTTAACTCCAAAACCTTAATCTTATATAGGATCATTCCAAAAAAAAATATTTCTAAGGAAATAAATCAATAACAACAATTTTTCTTGACAAAAAACACACGGAAATTCTGCAAGGATAAAATTGGAAATTAAATTCTAAAAATTTTAAAAATTTTCATAAAAATTAATTAACGAAAAATCGGGGCGTTACAGTCTCCACCATCTTCTAAAACTTCAGCTTCTCCTAAACTTAGCGAAACTTGAGAAGACTCCACTGTCTCTTTCAGATTATCTGAATCTGACAGTGCTTGCTTTTCTGAGGACCACCACGTAGATGCCTCATCGAACACCACACCATCTTCACCATTTGAACAACCTGAATCAATAATCCAGTCGTTCTCATATTCGATTTGATTATGTGTTGTTGCCGTAGATGCAAACTCTTCATTTTCTACAGCAAACAATGCTTCAGGATCCTATTCTTCTTCATATTTGAATGTGGCAGCATTGCTCTCCATGACTTTCTTCTTAGACCAACAGTCTTTTGCCATGTGTCCCTTCTTGTTACAGTTGTAACACTTTCCTTCGAACCTCCTTCCACTGGAATAGTTCGTCGAGCCTCCTTCACGAGTGCTCGTCTCACCATGATGACTTTTAAACTTGTCATCATTCTTCTTGGATCCACCACCTTCATGCTGCTTAGAATTCCACTTGCTCTTCTTTGCATAGAGTGCCTCTTCTTCATTCTTCAGCGAGACTCCTCCCATTTGCTTAGCTAAGTCTTCTTGACCGGCTAGCAAATTCTCAAATTCCTCAAGCGATGACTGTTTTGGCAAACCTTGTACAGCAGCAATAAAGCTTCTAAACTTCGGCCTTAAATCATGGATAAGAATCTGCTTCATCCTGGAATCGCCGATAGATCCTTCTGGATCCAACTCCGAAATCTCACGCACAAGAACTTCACTTTGTGGAAGTATTGTGCTATTGTCATGTTGCCTTGTGTCACCGACAACAACTCGTTCTCTAAAAGTTGAAGCTCCGTATCATTGTTTTTAGAGAACCGAGTGACAAGTGTATCCCAAGCTTCTTTCGGAGTTTCAGCCTTCTGTTTGCAGCATTTCCTTTCCTACTGTTGTCTTCAAAGCGAGCATTGCCTTGCCCACTTTAATCTTCCACTTCCACAACTTGCCGTTTGCATCTCCTGGTTGTGCTACCTCGGTACCATTCACTACTTCCCACAGATCTTGTCCTTGCAAGTAGGATATCATGCGGGTTGACCACGTATTATAGTTGTTGTTGTTGAGCTTATCCATTGCGCCGATAACTTGAAGGTCGGTCCTTGTATCGACAAAAGATTCTCACAAAACACTGCTACGTGATCTCTCGAAGAAGGACAAGCTTCGCTACCAGGTTGTTGAATTATGTGCAGCACTAAGCACTAACCTTTCACACTACCAACCTTGTTATACAGGCAAACTGTGCTGAGACTAAGCAAGACTAACTGCAGAACCGGAGTTGAGAAAGATAGAAAACTCACAAAAACTAACAAGACAACAAACTAGAATAGAGAGAATGCACTCTCATAACATTCAGAGAGAAATGCTTGAATGCTAGAGAGAAAAGCTAGAAAGCTTGGTTTGCATTTTCCAACAGAAAGCAGGACCTTTATATAGGCTACAGAATTAACTACTTAAGCTAGAAACTAGGAAACTAACAACATCCAGTAAAGATAAAGATAACTAATACCTAATCCAAATAATTAAGTTCTAATCTAGATAGATAACTAGGAAAGATAACTAATAAGGATAATTAAGATCTATTCTAGATAATTAAGTGAAAAGCTAATCCACCCAATTTCCACTAGATTAGATAACAAACAAAAGCTATCCAATTGGTGTTGGATATTTAACAAAGTTATTACAAAGATATATCGAGACATCCATCATTTGGTGAACCTAATTTATACTGAATCAGAAGAAAAACCTAGATCATTCTCGATCCTGTACGTTTTTCTTTTTTTGATAAAACTTCTCAATCCTGTGTTAACAACAAGGAGTTCTTTATCTGTCTGAGAAATTTCCTGGATGCTAAAATTTTAGGCTTTTTCATGCAAATTAGTTGTACCCAGCTGATTTTTTTTTTTTCTAATTTGTGTAAATAACTTAGATAAATAGAACAGTTCATCATGTTCAGTAGCACCGGGTTTCAAAAGCAATAAAAAACACCACCACTACTAGCCGTCAATTAATATATATTGCTTTTCAATGCCTTCTATATTGACACTTGTATTCTTTTTTTTTTTTATGCTACCACTGATGAAATGCATCATAACTATATATTAAGAGAGAAAAAAAAGAGAGCATTTTCGTGACTAAGGCAACAACAAAAAGTCAGCATAATTTGAATGCGCCTCATGCGCGGGAACATAAATTAGGTTTATCCGGATTATGGCGGTGCAAAGCGGCGGGGATCAATGGAAGGACCACCAAACTAACCAACGGAGCTAGAGATGGATGACAAACAAGGCCGGATGTTTTTCTGGTGTAAGAAGACGATATGGCGAGGAGAGTTATGGACAACGACCTCTATACTTTTCAAGATGGACGAGGGCGTACATGCAGCGGATGGTAGATGGTTTCACAGCGGTTACCATTTACGTGGAAAACATCCCAGCACAATGGGGTGCGGTGGAGCTACATAAAGAAATGTTAAAGTAAAAAAAATATGAGCCTTTTTCTCTCCCAACCCATGTCCCTTGTCTCCCAGGAGACTATCCACCATGCCCCCACCTGCAACCCCTACCGACGGTAGCTTCCTCCTCCACCAATCATGAAATCGCCCGAACCTTTGCAAATCAGAACCTTCTGAACCACCCCAACCTAGCAAAACCCCACACCTCAACCACCAACTCAAATACTCGCGCAAAAAAACCTATCTATTAACCCCCAAACACTAAGGAATCAGGGTCTAAGGACCTTTCGAGATCCTCGATACCTTCAAAAATTTCGAAAAAGGTCAAGGCGTAATTAAAGAAGACCAACAAGGATGGGGGAAGATTAATGGGCAAGTATTAGCAGATGACGCAAAATTCAGGGGCATCATACTAGGAACGACGCAATGGTGGATGTATTGAATCACCCGAGGTTGGTATCCAACCCTTTAGAGGAAGCGCTAATTTATCGGGTTCTACTAGGTTGCATGGGGGATCTATGAATGGGTTTGGGTCGCATAGGGCCCTAACACCTTATGACTACAGCCCAGCCTGCAGTTCTGGGGGCGAACAGAAACGTGGCCTTTCGACAAGGCCCAAAAATGTGGACGGCCTATAATCAGGTCATGTCAGTCCTACTTTAAGGAATCAGGGCAATATGACGTCATTCAAGGAGGGAGATAATGAGTGCTATCCAATGTTTCTAGCTATTCGTCATCACAGCAAGGTGGGGAGGTAAAGTCTACTAATGAATTGGCTTCTAGATTGCTTTTGATTCTAGAAAAGACAAAGTCGAATAGAATTTCGAGGCTGAAAAAGAAGAAGAATATTGTGATTACGGGCTCTAGCAAGTCACTCATCTCAGGTGATAGCTCAACCCAAGACACTAACATAGAGGTTGGAAATGAGAGAGCTCTGAAAGGCGTAGAAGAAATGGAAGCTTCACTCGAGGCTTTAAAGGCTGAGGAGGTTCGGAGGACGATTGAGATTGGATGGGCTCTGGGCCTGGAGGAGGGGGAGACTTAGGTCGATCTACTGAAAGTGATGGATGAGCTAGTGAGCAAGGAAGGTGAGGAGTGGGGCAAAGCTGTTAGAATAGATGCCCTACGCTAGAAGGGGGTGAATAGCGTTTTATGGACAAAATCAAAAACTTGCAGGAAATAATTGCGGAATTGAAAGAATGAAGGATACACCAAATTTTATACTGGTTCACACACACAACTTGTGTGGCTAATCCAGTCCTCCGAGAGACTCTCTCGGAGATTTAACTATCTGAGTTAAGCTTCCGGGTGCTTAACAAACCGTTTACAGACCTAGAGCTCGAGTCACACGAAACTCTCCTTACTTGCTTGAAGGTACCTCACTTCAAGACTTTCCTTACAGAAAGAAAGAACCTCTCCCCATGAATTATAGCACGGGAACTAACCTCCCAAATAATGTATGGCAACAGAATATAACACTCAAAACAGAAACTCTCTCAAGAATGGTTATTGAGCAACAATGTAAGCACTATAAGGCAACTCTCAATTTTCAAAGGTATTAGCTCATAAAAAGTGTATGAATGTTTTTCAATGTATGCTTGAATGTATGAAGAGTTGATATTTTTAAAGAGAGGTATAATGCCTCTATTTTAGCTTCAAAAACTTATATGGCTGTTGGGAACAAGTTCTAAATACCTTTTGACAAGATAACATGCAAGATGGAAAGGGATTTTTCATTCTAACGGCACAACATCGATGTTGGGTATCACAACATCGATGTTTGTCCGTTGGATTTGAATTATTGAAGCCAACGGTCACTAAAACATTGATGTTTGCATAGCCAATATCGATGTTTTCAGGAACAACATCGATGTTTACAGTGCCAACATCGATGTCTTGGTGCTTCGCAAAAAAATATTGTAATGTTGATTTGTAAGAACATCGATGTTTCAACAGATAACATCGATGTTATTTTGCTGAATTGTCATAACATCGATGTTATGTAATCCAACATCGATGTTTTTCATTAGAACATCGATGTTTGGTCATCAACATCGATGTTGTGGCGCTTCGCTAAATTTTAAAAAATTTTGAAGATCAGAACATCGATGTTGGGGTACAAAACATCGATATTTAGTGCTTAAAATTTGTTTTTGTGTTGGATGATTGGTGAAGTGATGCATGAGGAAACACCGATTTTGTTTGAGCTAATAAATTGGAAGATTTAAGTGTTAACCTTGTACAAATGAGTGTACAAATGAGTTCTAAGTTCTATTTCAATTCTTATGCCCTTCTTCACTTCTCATTTTGAGCTTCTTGAGTGATTTCTTTTTGCTTGGATTGTTGTGACTGGTTTGTCAATATCAAAACCTGTGTGAAGTAAAACAGGCATTAGCAACATAGTGTAACAATTTCCCCCTTTTTGATAATGACAAACAAGAAGAGAAGAAGTATATGTCAAAGGGATTAAAAATGAATTAAACTTAAGTCAATTTGATTCCCCTTTAAACTTAGCACATTGCATTTCATAATTTGATTCCCCCTTAAACTTAGCACATTGCATTTCATAATTTGATTCCCCCTTAAACTTAGCACATTGCATTTCATGTCATCTACTCTTTTATCTTCCCCCTTTTGTCATTAGCAAAAAGAAATAACAATGACATTAGTAAACTAAAGATTAAAGGAATGCAACATAAGACTAAAACAAAAGATTTAGAGTTGAGAAGGAGGTGTTCTAGCTTGCGTCTTCATCATCATCTTCGTTCCCACCACCTTCCACATCCATCGGGTCATTGCTCTCATTTCCGATCTATTTATCATCCTCCTCATCATCATCATTGTCGAAGTTGTAACCTTGAAAGGTAGTGTGATATGGTGGAGGTGTGTACTTGACACGAGCAAAGTAGGAGCGAAGGGTGTGACCCTGTTGTTGAACCTCCGTGTCAATCCGATCAATTGATCGTCCCATGCTATTGACACTTAATTGGAGATTGCGGATGGAGGCAGCAATGGAGTCAAGTGTGGCAGCAGGGGCTTGGTATTGAGAAGCGGTTACTGGAGGAGCAGCTACTCGGGCATGCCTTGGTGTTTCAGCGGATGATCCAGTGTGGAAGGTGGCGTCATCAATTGCCCAAAGCTTGGAATGAGGGGTGTGTTCACCAACATGAGGATTTATCCCTGCACTCATCAAGATAGATACAACCAAGAAAGCAT
This sequence comes from Turnera subulata, assembly GCA_028386065.3. NCBI lineage: Eukaryota > Viridiplantae > Streptophyta > Magnoliopsida > Malpighiales > Passifloraceae > Turnera > Turnera subulata. Next base: position 19,234 of record JAKUCV010000537.1, on the reverse strand, counting down.
AAGGAATGGGATGATTATTGGAGGTATGTTCAGCCATATGCATGAGCACAAATCGTGCCCAATTGATGGGAACCCCGTGGATGATGGCATGGAGGATCTTCTCGTCTTCAATTATGAAGTTCGTGTGATTCCCGGGTCTTGGTTTGATCACTCGAGTGAGCAGATAGAAGAGCACCCTGTATTCCGGGTTGATGGAATGGATTGTCGGCCGGTTGGAGCGGTTTCGTTTTACTTCCGTGAAACCAAGGTCAGTGAGAAGAGGAGCTTCATGAAGTGTGAGAAAATGATCACCCCCATAAGTTGAGATGTCATCGCCTATGTAAGGCAAAGCTGCAATCTTTCCGAATTGCTCCAAAGTCTGCTGAAAGGGTCGCCCATTGATGTTAGCGGAAAGAACATCACCATCTCATTGGAATGTTGAGAAGAAGGCTCGGATGAAATCTGGATTGAAGTGGATTTGCTTCCTTGTCAAAAAGCCCCATAGTTTGGATTCCTTCAGGTGGCGTTCAAGGTTTTCGAACTGCTTTTCTTGTGGGTAATCGTCTGGAAGGTAACGAGGAGAGGCAATGGCTCGATTTGCATAGCGGGATTGGTAGTGGTCTAGCTCATTTCTGGAAGTGAACCAAACTTCAGAGTCAGCCACAGTGAATTTGTGAGCTGAACTTGAGGAGCCTCCCTTCTTCTTGGATTGCTTTTGTTGCACAAGGTCTTTCCCTTTGGAATTCTTCTTTCCACCTGCCATTATTTGAGAGAAATGAGTAGGAGAAGGAAAATTGGAGAAGAGAGTGAGGGAGTAGTCAGATTTGTGTGTGAAACTGAAGAGGAAAGTCCAAGTTTTTTTAGTGGAGACCAAAATATAGCTGTTGGAGCATTGAAAACAGGCTCCAACGGCTATTTTTTTTTTGAAAATCAACGGTGAAACATCGATGTTGGAGGAAGAAACATCGATGTGGGACGTTGTGCAACGACTAATTTTTTAAACAACGGCGGCAAAACATCGATGTGGAGACGAAAACATCGATGTGGGACACTGTGCAACGACTATTTTTTTTTTTAGAACAACAGCGTCTAAACATCGATGTTTAAAAAATAACATCGATGTTTGAGACGTTCGGCCAAAACATTTTGTTGAATCTCAATGTCAGAACATCGATGTGTTACTGTGAAACATCGATGTTAGAAACTTTCGGCCGAGTCCACTTAATCTGCAGAACATCGATGTGTGTTATGGCAACATCGATGTTGTGACCTTTAAAAAAAAATGGATTGAGGAGACTCCCCTGAACATCGATGTGGTGTTGGGTAACATCGATGTTGTCATACTTCGGCCTCATATAACATCGATGTTGTTATCAGAAACATCGATGTTGAAGTTTTGCAAGACTTTGTTCCCCCTGTCTCTTGGCCTGATCGAGGAGTACCTGCAAAACAAACTTAGAAGAGTAGCAATTTTATAACACATTAGAATGATGCTAAGATGCACAAATAGTACTGATACCTAAGTAATAAATTTCCCAAAAAAATATCGTCTCGGATTCCTATGCCTTGAAGGCGTTCATACAGGAGTATTTTTGTCGCTCATGCACCGGACTCGAGGTATCGTCCTATCTGTCTCGGTACGATTCCTTCGGAAGGAGAAAAATTTGTACTAGTAGCCAGAAAACATACCATGTAATCACACAATAATTAGACTAATGCCAAGATTTTCAAACATCGAATCCTTGAGGATCAAAAATATTTTGGAGGATTAATGATAGAGATCTGCATTTCCTGTTACCAATGAAAGATATCTTTGGCTTTCTCGGAGGTGATGAATCAATAATTAATTTGATGCCAAGATTTTCAAAAAGCAAATCTGTGATGATCGAAGAGTGTTTGGAGGGATGTGGAATGAAATCTGTTGGTCTGGTTACCGAGGAAAAAAAAATTCTATAAGAGGCAAAGCGGTAGAACGTGTGTACTCAAAAGATCATTTCGAAAGAAGATTTTCTAACCCACATACAGAGAAAATTATCAAAATTTTTTGAACCCAAAAAAAAAAGCCTTCCCCATCATCAGTGTTTTTTGTTCAAGGTGCTTCCTTAGGAAGACGTAACCGGTTAGCCTATAGCCTAATTCAAGAACGTCCAGAGGAATTGCCGAATGAGCTTGGCAGAATTCCTCGCTTAGTTTTTGTCAACGAGCTCTACTCGTCCAGATTCTTTGTTTCTCCTATGGAAGAGACAATCTTCCTGGAGGATCAAAGTACACTTAGAACCTCTTTTTACGGCTCTGCTGACTCCATCATGTTTTTCATTTCTAAAAGACTTGAGGGATTTCAGTTAGAGCCCACCTCTCAGTACCTGGAGCAAGGTAGTTATTACCAGATTACAATGACTGCCCGGAAGGTGCCTCCTGTAAGTAGGTTACCTCCAACCTGGCCAAAGGTGCGATTGCTGGTGTGGAACTGCAGAGGAATCACCCGACACTCCCAAGGGTTTGTAGGTACCTTGAGGGATCTCAAAAATCAATATGAGCCCAATATGATATTACTTACGGAGACCCAGTGGCAATCCGAGGATGATCATGGTGTTCTTCCACTTCGTTTTCCTCTAGCAAACCAATTTGAACTGCATGGTCAGAACAACTCTGGAGGCATGTGGTTTTCATAGAATGACAGCCTTAGAATCAACATAGCTAGTGATTCTATTAATAGCTTTAGAGTCAATGCTGAGCCGATAAGATAAGTTGTAATACTTATGTTTAGTTGTGAGATAATGAATGAATGTAAGCATGTGTGCGATTGTAATATTATGAAATAGTGTGAGCGTGTGTGTGTGTGATTGTAATGAAGGAATTCAGGTTTTATGATCTTTGTATGTGTGATAATTATGATGAAAGAATGCATGAATTTAGATTATTGTAGAGTCAAGAATGCCAAGTTCAGTACGAATGCGAAAGAATGACTCTTTCTCCAAGGGTTTTGTAAAAATGTCTGCTAATTGAAATTTTGTGTCCACAAATTCAATAGCTATGTCTCCCTTGAGAACATGTCAATATGTTTAGTCCTTGAGTGTAAGATTGGATTCTTAGTTAGACTTATGGCACTAGTATTGTCACACCTAAGAGGAATGTGATTGATGTTAAGACCATAATCCTCTAGTTGTTGTTTCATCCAAATGATTTGAGCACAACAACTACCAGCTGCAATGTATTCTGCCTCGGTGGTGGATAATGCTACACTAGCTTGTTTCTTACTAAACCAAGAAACTAAGGAGCTGCCGAGTAAGTGACAAGTTCCATTAGCACTCTTACGATCTAGTTTGCATCCTGCAAAGTCTGAGTCGGAATAGCCTATGAGTTGAAGTGTAGAACCTTTTGGATACCATAGTCCAACATTAGTTGTGCCTATTAGGTATTTCATAATTCTTTTAATTGCCTTAAGATGAGACTCTTTAGGGCATGCTTGATACCTAGCACATAAACAAACGCTAAACATAATGTCTGGCCTACTTGCAGTTAAGTAGAGAAGGGATCCGATCATACCTCGATACTTTTTGACCTCAACTTCTTTACCTTTCTCATCCTTGTCTAGATGTTCAGAAGTGCTCATTGGTGTGGCCATTTCCTTTGATCCATCCTTTTCAAAGCGCTTAAGCAATTCCTTGCAATACTTTAATTGTGAGATGAAAGTGCCTTCCTTCATTTGTTTGACTTGCAGTCCCAAAAACAAGGTCAATTCTCCCATCATGGACATCTCAAATTCGTTGGTCATCATGGCAGAGAATTCCTTGCATAAGGATATGTTAGTAGCACCGAAAATGATGTCATCTATATAAATTTGTACTAAGAGGATGTCATTGTTTTTACTTTTAATAAAGAGTGTAGTATCAACCTTTCCCCTTTTGATCCCATTGTCCAAAAGAAATTTGCTCAAGCGTTCATACCAAGCTCTAGGAGCTTGCTTAAGGCCGTAGAGTGCTTTCTTAAGTTTGAAGACATGATCAGGAAATGCATGATCTTCAAAGCCTGGAGGTTGATTAACATACACTTCTTCTTGAATGAAGCCAATTAGAAATGCACTTTTAACATCCATTTGATACAACTTAAAGTCCATTGATGATGCAAATGCAAGCAATAAGCGAATGGCTTCTAATCGTGCAACGGGTGCATATGTTTCTTCAAAATCGATTCCCTCTTCTTGATTATAACCTTTTGCTACTAACCTAGCTTTGTTACTAGTTATTATGCCATTTTCATCTAATTTATTTCTGAACACCCATTTCGTGTCAATTATTGTATGAACAATAGGCCTTGGAACCAATTTCCAAACATCATTACGTTTGAATTGGTTTAGCTCTTCTTGCATAGCCAAGGTCCAATGTTCATCATTAATTGCTTCAGAAATGGTTGTAGGCTCAATTTGTGAAACAAATGCCATGTGACCTACAGTATCTCTAAGGGAATTCCGAGTACTTACACCGCGGTTGATATCACCAATTACCGTTTCAAGAGGATGGTCTTTTGATTCTCGCCATCCTCTAGGAAGTTCTTGGTTGGCATCAACCGTTGTTTCTTCCGCGTTTGCACTATTTTGGTGAGGAGATAATTCCGCAGGGGTGTTTCCTTCCATGGGTAAGTGACTCTGCTCTTCTTCTTCCTTGTTACCCAGGATATCTTCTCAAGTGTACCTACAAGATCATCAAAAAAGTCCTTTCTCGCTAAGCGAGTATCATTTTCTGCAAACACAACATGAGGGGACTCCTCAACATTTAAAGTGCGTTTATTGAAGACTCTATACGCTTTGCTGCGCAATGAATAACCGAGAAAGATGCCTTCATCAGATTTTGCATCAAATTTTCCCAAATTATCTTTCCCATTATTATGAACGAAACATTTGCATCCAAAGACTCGTAAATGAGAGATGTTAGGCTTTCTTCCCTTGTATAATTCATAGGGCATTTTCAGGAGTATTGGCCTAATGATTGCTCGGTTTAACACATAGCAAGCCGTGCTCACTTCATCAGCCCAGAAGTACTTGAGAATTTTAGCCTCATTGAGCATTGTTCTTGCCATTTCCTCAAGAAACTGATTCTTGCGTTCAACAACGCCATTTTGTTGAGGTGTCCGAGGGGCTGAGAAATCATGCTCAATGCCATGTTTATCACAAAAAGTTGAAAATTGATTGTTTTCAAATTCACCTCCATGATCACTCCTAATGCAAGTAATTGAACAATCTTTTTCATTTTGAACTTTCTTAAGAAAACTCTTGAACACATTAAATACTTCATTTTTATGAGTAAGGAATAAAGTCCAAGTGTATCTAGTGTAATCATCAACAATTACAAAGGCATAATAGTTACCTCCAAAACTTTTAGTTTGTGAGGGACCAAAGAGATCCATGTGCAGAAGTTGAAGTGGTCTAGATGTTGAGACAATGTTTTTGGAATTGAACGAGGCCCTCATTTGCTTCCCCTTTTGGCATGCATCACATATAGAATCCTTCTCAAATTTAATCTTTGGAATACCAACCATTAAGTCTTGAGTCACTAATTTGTTTAACATCTTCATATTAGTGTGAGCTATTCTACGATGCCATAGCCACATATCATCTTCTTTGCTCATTAGACATTTTGAAAACTTTGATGAAGACTCTTCCAAGTTAACCATATAAATGTTGTCAATTCTATCACCATGTAGAATGATCTTATTATCACTAAGACGTTCTACGATGCATGACTTGGAATAAAAAATCACACCTTGTCACATAATTGTCTTATGCTCAAGAGATTGTGTTTAAGACCTTTAACAAGTAAAACATTATCAATGGAGGAAGATTCATTTTTACCAACCGAGCCAATGCCGATGATCTTTCCTTTGTTGTTGTCTCCAAAGACAACGTTTCCTCCATTTGATGGCTTAATTTGTAAGAACTTGGACGCTTCTCCGGTCATGTGCTTGGAGCATCCGCTATCAAGATACCAAAGTACACTTGAAGCCTTCAAGCATACCTACAAAAGCAAATCAATGAGATTTTGGTACCCAAATCTTCTTAGGTCCTTGAGTGTTAGGAGCATAGCGGTAATGAGCTTCTTCTTGCGCCCAATGCCTATGCCTAGTAAAGCAAACAGGAGCAATATGTCCTATTCTGTTGCAATAATGACAAATGACATTTGGATTGTGCATCCTTCTAGGTTGATAATAGTTACTATATTGCCTATGTTTGCGCATTTTACTAACCTTGTCTTCCTTAGGTTGAAACTTAGGTTTCCTAGGTTTTGTTTCAACTTTCTTCTTCTTAGGTTCATTCTTGAAACCTACTCCATGTTTAGTTCATTGCCAATTACCTAAGAGAGAATTCAAGTTCTTTCGAGGGGTGTTAAATTTCTTTAGTGTTGTTTCAAGGTCATTAACTTGTTCTTTTAATGTCTCACATGATGAACACTCGCTAGTTTTTGTTTCAAGTTCTTCAACTTGTTCCTTTAATGACTTACATGATGAGCATTCCTTAATTGGACTTTCTGGCTTATTAGCACTCCTCTTTCCGCAAAACTTATTTTCCTCTTTAAGCTTTTCATTTTCACTTGACACTTTCTCCATATCATTTTCTAGAGTTGCAAGTTGTTTCTTTAAGCCCTTATTAGTTCTAGATGCCGAAATGTATTTACCATAAAGCTCATTAAATGCATCTTGCAATTCTTCAAAAGTATAATCTTCGCTTGAGTGAGAAGTACTTACCTCTTCCGGTTCTTCCTCTCGTGCCATGAGACATAGGTTGGCTGTTTCTTCTTCATCGCTATCGGATGATTCATCGCCGGAATCGCCTCCCCAAGAGATGTATGCCCTTTGCTTCTTGTAGGGCTTCTTTTCTTTTCCCCCTTTGCCTTGGGGCACTTAGGCTTGATGTGCCCAACCTCTCCACATCTATAGCACTTGGGTGGACCGGACATCTTCCTTCCTTTCCTTTCAAATTCTTTCTTCATGAATTTGTGTATTTTACGGGTGACAAGTCCGAGTTCTTGATCGTCATCGCTAGAGTCCGATTCAGTGAGCTCTTGCGTCTTGGAGGTGGAAGCTTTGAGAGCTATGTTCTTCTTCTTTGGTTCCTGCAAAGAGGGTTTAAGAATAGTAGTTTCATAGGTTAGAAGATTACCTCTAACACCGTTAATGGTTGTATTCGATGTCCCGATGTTTTCATGGATTGCGTCGGCTTTAGAACGCCATTCGGGAGTGAGGCATCTGAGGACTTTTCTTACCAAGTCCTTGTCAGAGTAGACCTTCTTGAGAGCATGAAGGTTGTTTACGATTTTAGAAAATCGTTCAAACATCTCCTCTATTCCCTCCTTCTCCTTCATTCGAAAGAGTTCGTAATCTGCAGTGAGGGAGTCGATTTTGGCCTCTCGAACTTGATCGGTTCCTTCGTTGGTGACCTCCAGCTTATCCCACATTTCTTTTGCGGGATGGGTATCACAACATCGATGTTTGTCTGTTGGATTTGAATTATTGTAGCCAACGGTCACTAAAACATCGATGTTTGCATAGCCAACATCGATGTTTTCAGGAACAACATCGATGTTTACAGTGCCAACATCGATGTTTTGGTGCTTCGCAAAAAAATATTGTAATGTTGATTTGTAAGAACATCGATGTTTCAACAGATAACATCGATGTTATTTTGCTGAATTGTCATAACATCGATGTTATGTAATCCAACATCGATGTTTTTCATTAGAACATCGATGTTTGGTCACCAACATCGATATTGTGGCGGTTCGCTAAATTTTAAAAAAATTTTGAAGAACAGAACATCGATGTTGGGGTACAAACCATCGATGTTTAGTGCTTAAAACTTGTTTTTGGGTTGGATGATTGGTGAAGTGATGCATGAGGAAACACCGATTTTGTTTGAGCTAATAACTTGGAAGATTTAAGTGTTAACCTTGTACAAATGAGTTCTAAGTTCTATTTCAATTCTTGTGCCCTTCTTCACTTCTCATTTTGAGCTTCTTGAGTGATTTCTTTTGGCTTGGATTGTTGTGATTGGTTTGTCAATATCAAAACCTGTGTGAAGTAAAACAGGCATTAGCAATATAGTGTAACAAAAGCCCCTCCCGAAATTCAAGGTTAGATCTTATGTCTCTCTAAGCGTGTGATCTTTGTTGTTATGATGTTCTGCTTATTATCATATAGTGTGAGGGGAATTGGTTCTGCTACAAAACAAAGTGTGGTTAGAGAGTTAGTGAGGAAAGAATCAACAAAATTAGTCTTCCTATGTGAAACAAAATGTGTGGGGTGGACGCAGGTGGATTATAGGAGAATTTGGGGTTGATGGCAGTTTGAATTTGTGGAAGTGGGTGGTGTGGGCAATTCTGGGAGGATTGCGTTTTTGTGGGATGCTTCGTATTTCAACTGTTATAGGAGTGAACATGGAAGAAAATGGGTTATTGTGGAATGGATGGTTTCAGGAGGATCCAGAATTGTAGTCTATAGTGTTTATGGCCCCTTCTTGTGTTGATGGCAAAATATGTCTATGAGAGGAACTAGCCATTCTTCTGTGGGGATCTTTATCACCATGCTTGATCATTGGGGATTTCAACGAGACTCTTAGTCCTGATAATCGGTTAAAAGGCCAGGTTTGTGTGAGAGGATCCAAAGCATTGGCAGATTTTATCTCTTCCTTGGAGTTATGTGAGGTAGAGTTACAGGGGAGGAGGTTCCCCTGGGGAAATTCCTTGGTCGCGAGCAAAATTGAGATGGCAATCTTTGATCCAGATTGGTTTAGCATTTTCCCTTCAATTCGGTTGAAGACTGGAAGAAAGGATGGATTAGATCATTGCCCTATTATCCTGTCCCAAAATGCTTGTAAATGGGGACTGAAACCATTCCGATTTCTTAACTGCTGGCTTTTGAGCAGTGATTTCAATGGAGTTTTGAGTGAGAAGTGGAAAGAGGCATATCATAGGTTCCTAGGAAGGTTTTGTCTAATTAAGAAGCTCGGGTTTGTCAAGCAAGCACTTCGAGCCTAGGATTCCAACAACTTAGGTAATATTGACGTGTCAATTGAGGAATTAAGTAAGGAGATTGATGCGGTGGATATGATTACAGATCAAAGAAGCCTGACATATGCAGAGCGGAATAAGATGGTCTGTTTGAAAAGCGAGTTGTTTTCGAGAGAAAAGCAAAAAAAGAGTCTTTGGAGGCAGAAATCGAGGGTCACTTGGCTCAAGTTGGGTGACGAAAACACCAAGTTTTTCCATTTAACGACCTGCAATAGAGGAAGGCGGAATTCTATACACAAGATTCTTGCCAATGGTGCTTTGCTGGAAGAACCCGGGGATATTAAAGTGGTGGCAAAGAAATTTTTTGCTGAATTGTTCCAACCCATACCGGAAGCTCGTTTCAAGATGGTTCACTACAGTTTAGAAAAATTATCTGCTGCTCAGAAGGAAGCCTTAGTGGAACCTTAATCGAGAGAGAAAATCAAAAGCATAGTGTGGAATTGTGATGGTGACAAAACACTGGGTCCAGATGGTTTCATTTTTGCCTTTTGTAGGAAGACATGGGATTTAATCAGTGAAGATTTGGTTGATTTATTCAATGAATTTTTCAGAACTTGTGCTCTCCCTAAAGGTATTAATTGTGCATTTCTCACACTGATCCCTAATAAACTAAAGGCCAAGTCATTTGATGTTTTCCGGCCCATCACTTTAATCCATGGAACCTACAAGATCGTTGCAAAGGTTTTGGTTGAGCACTTTAAAATGATGATGCACTCTGTAATAAGTGATAATCAGTTTGCTTTTATCGGAAGACGGCTCATAATGGATTGCATATTGACTATATCTGAGATGATTCATTTGATTAAGAAGTCGAGAGGAAGAGTAGTGTTGTAGAAAATTGACTTTCAAAAAGCATATGATTCGGTTTCTTAGATGTCATTAAAACTATGGGATTTGGCAAAAGATGGCAGTTGTGGATGTAGAATTGCATGGGCAATAGCCGACATATGTGTTGATTAACCGGTCGCCATTCGGGGATTTCAATACCTTCAGGGGTCTAAAACAAGGTGATCCACTATCACCTTTTTTGTTTCATTTGGTAGCTGAAGGTCTTACAGGTTTGGTACATCAGGCGAGAGGTGTGGTTTAGGAATTGGTGTTAAACCATTCGGGGCCTTTACTGTTACAATTTGCCGATGATACATTGTTCATTGTTTCAGATTACATTGAATCTCTTTTCTATCTGAAAAGATGCCTTTGATGTTTCGAAGCTATGTTCAGGTTGCGCATCAACTTCCACAAGAGCACTGTACTGGGAGTAAACGTTTTTTATGCTCGCAATGGTTTTATTGCTGAAAGGTTGTTAAGTCGAAAGGAGAAACTGCATAATGTACCTAGCACTACTGGTTGGTGGCAATACGTGACAAACCAAAACTTGGGAACCGGTGCTGAAACGTATTAGGACCCGCTTGCCTTCATAGAAGGGTAAGTACTTATCTTTAGGAGGTAGAGTAACCCCGATAAGAACTATCTTATGTAACTTGTCCATTTATTACCTTTCTATATACAAAATTCCAGTGGGGGTCGCAAAGAAAATTGTTGGATTCCAAAGGAACTTTCTTTGGAGTGATAGTGGTGACATAATAAAAATGTGTGTGGTGGCTTGGGAAAGAATTGCTAGACTAGTTCAGTGGTTTGGGAATCGAATTGATCTTGGGGAAGAACCAGAGTTTACTATTTAAATAGAAGTGGAGGTATATCAGCTTCGACTTGCCCAAAATCTTAGCCCAGCATGGGTCAGTATTATCAATACCTTTTATCAAATTGAGTCTAATGGTTTGTGGCCTCAGTTTACTATTAGTGGTATGTCTAGGACCTGGCATGATGTGGTGAAAATAAGCGAAGGCTGCCATGACTTTGGAGGCTTTTCTGGTTTGGTTCGGCTGGTCTTGGGTGATGGAAGGAAGTGGAAATTCTGGCATGATAGATGGCTCAATGGTGAGGTCTTGAAGGTGTCACATCCCAGACTTTATGCCATTGTTACGGATCAGGATGCAGTGTTAAGAAAGGCTGTCAATCTTGTTAACGGAAGATGGACTGTGAAGATCTAGTGGAGATGGCTTCTGTTTTCAAGTGAGGAAGGGGAGGCGAGACAATCAATGATAAGCTGGCACTATCCACTTTTGTGAAAGGAAAATGGAAGCTTGGATTTGTTGTAGGAACAAAGAAAGGACTTACTTAGTCAAAGATGGGTATTTGTCATTGTTTTGAGCTCACTCTTTGATGGAAGTGAAGCCAAATGTTTGGCTTGATTTGGCACCACCAAAGGTCGAGTGCTTCATGTGGTTGGCATTTCGATATGGCATTATGACCAAGTATGCCCTACTCTATCGCAACATCATAGGAATTGAAGAGTCATTTTGTTCATTCTGTTTGGAAGAAATTGAAACATGGGATCACTTATTCATCAATTGTCATGCTTTTTGGTGGTTATGGACGATATTAAGCTGCTGGTGGAGTGTTAGCTGGTGTATGCCCCAGTTTTTCGAAAATCTTTTTATGCGGTAGGTTAAGCTTGCGGGCTCAGGGTTAGCCAGATCCTCATGGTTGACCATTTGGTTTGCAACCCTTTGGAGCGTTTGACCGGGTGGATGAGGATTGGGAGAGGCTATTTGATCTTATTTTGATAAGGTCAGTGACTTGAATCATGGTAAAGCAACCGACATTTCCAAAGACTATATGTGATCTGCTTTCTTCAGTGGATAGTCTCAATCAACAGAAAGGATCAAAGTGCAGGCTCACTCTAGTATAGACTATGTATGTACTGCTGCTAGTCTGTTATCAGTAGTGTTTTTTTTATGCTAAACAAAAGACTATATTCATCTGCACAGTATGTACTAAAAATAGTAGCAGCTGAGTAAGTTCAGACTACTACCAGAAGATAAACTGTAAGTGTCAAGAATAAAACAAGTTACAAGGTGTACACAAGAAACACAAAAGATAAAACTGCTACTCCTCAATGTTTGCCAAAGAACTTCCTCCTTGGTCCAGGCCACTCTTTGATGCAATCAGCGTTGGACATGATTGTAGAGGTGCTAAAAGTGATATCAGGCTGAATAGCTCGAATCCAGGAAGATGCATGTACCATCGCCAAATCAGTGATTCTGTGTATATCAAAACTGCAATTTTGGAAAATCCGTCGATTCCTTTCCAACTATAAAGATTTGAGGACTGCAACACCTATGAGATACCACCATGAACAACTGCAGTTGACAGGGGAAACAAAGGTCCATCGAATTAAAAACTTTTCAAAGGTTTCAGGCATACACCAAAAGCCTCCCCATCACCTACAAACTCTGCACCAAACCTACCAGGCCACAGGGCAGAGTAGTAATAAATGATCATTGAATTCTAGTATGGAATTGCACAAACAACACATAGAATTAGCCAAAGTAATAATCCCCATGTACCTCAGATTATCCTTTGTTGGTATGCCATTCTGCTAGGCAAGCCATAACCAACAATCTATTTTGAAAGGTGGCAAGTAGAACCAGATGAAAGGTTTAACTCTATGGAAACCGAAACCCGAATATATAATTCTTCTCCCGTTTTTCACCGAGAAAGCACCATCATGGCTGTCCTTACAAACCGTTCGATCGTCGCGATTGATGTGTCGTGGTGTATTATCAATATAGTTTTTAAATTTTTCTTGAATCTTGGGCTTCCCACTCCCTAAGAGGTCGCCTCTAAGTAGTCATCCATAGAGGTAGTTGATTTACCACCTGTAAAAACTCAGCAACAGACCCTTTTTTACATGTGGGTAGGGAGAAGAGGCTGGGATACATCACTCTAAAGGCACCTGTACCACACCAATAGTCAGCCCAGAATGCGATCTTATCTTCAATTCCCACCTGTAGGTTTGACCCTAACATTAAAGGGATTCTAGACTGACTGGAAGTCGTCCTAAAAAGAACAATATCCCCCCAGCAGCGGAAGCATCTATTTGTTACAAACTCGGGACAGATAAGGGATGTTTGAGCCGTATACTTAGTTTTAACCAGCTCCTTTCGGAGTTTCTCGACCGGACTCATCTAACACCATAACCATTTCGACAACAAGCATTGGTTTATGGGGTTTAAATCGATGATGCTAGTACCGCTTCCATTTTAGGGACGACAATGTATTTCCAAGCAACAAGGCATGTTTTGTTGGCTCGATCCACACCATACCAGAAGACAGTGCGAATGATGGACGTCAATTTTTTTAGCAACTCCAACTGGAAGCTTGAAAAGGGACATGAAGTACACTGGTAATTCTGATAGAACTGTCTTAATTAAAGTGATCCTCCCCCGATGGATAGAAACTTCCCTTTTCATGCGTTCAGTTTGTTCCTGAATTCGTTAATCACTGGATTCCACGCTGCAATTTGCTTCAAGTTCGCTCCCAAAGGGAAGCCGAGGTAAGCAAAAGGAAAACACTCAGCTCGGCTATGCAGTCTGCCAGCAAAAACTTCCACTTCACTTTGCTTGAGACCAATCCCCACAACGCTACTTTTGTAAAAATTAATATATAGACCCAATAAGGCCTCAAAAACCCGCAAACACCTCTTCAGATTTAATAGGGTTGGAAAACTGACATGAGAGAATAATATTGTATCATCAGTGTACTGTAGTAGCTTAACCGATATGTACAGGCTAGTTGGCCCGATTTTACTGCCGGTTCGCCCGCCCAATTCTATTTGAGCTAACAAAAAGACCCACCCACATGAATTTAAACAAATCCCATTCTTTCTCAATAATTTTGCCGATAATTATTTTCTCCTCCTATTTTCTTTTGCTACTATTTCTCTTGTCAAGTTCTTCCTTTTCTCCTTTTTAATTTCTCCCACTGAATACAGTTGTTGGCTCTCCATCTCTCACAATTAATACTACACACCACACAAAAATCCACGCACCATCTCTTTCTTTCCCTTAATCTCTGCAACCCTCCCTTTCTCACCTTTAGTCCCGCAACTGTGCCACAAGTGCTGTCATCGGCGTTCCTTTTCTCTTTCTCCTCCTCGTCGACTGCTACCACCAACATCTTAGCATGCCACCGCCTCATGATTGAGCCGCACAGAATTAGACGGAGTAACCGACGCCGAGAAACCGTGACAGCCTCCCCTCTCTTCCTTTCTTCTTTCGCCAGCCTTCCTCGTGCCGCCGTGGCGATGGTGGGTGTCAGCGTGTGGCTATCTAGTTATGCTATGGATTGTATCTTTGCTATTGTTGTGAGTTTGATTGTACTAGGAGTAGGTGTTTAGATTGGTGTCACAAGGTAATTGAGATGTAAACATGAATAATGAATAATGTTATGGTTGCGAGTTTGAACAGTGTTGTTGTTGGAGTTTTTTTAGGTTTAGATAGGGGAGAGGAAATGTGTAGGTGACAACTCGATTGGGAGAATGGGATTTGTTTAAATTGATGTTTTTTTATCAAAGAGTAACTGATATATTATTAATAACCGTAATGATACACTATACATAAATATAAAGCATATCTGCTTAAATTAATATGGGTGGGTCTTTTTTAAACTCAAATTGGATTGGGTAGGTGAACCGGCAGTAAAATAAGGCCAACTAGTTGGTATTTCAATAAAAAAATTGGAAAATAATTTTCGTAATTTCAGAAATTAAGGGCCTGTTTGAAAGTGTTTTTGAGAATAAATTTCTTGTTCTCGGTATTTCCAAAAAGCAAGGAACCTTATTTGGGTGGTTTTTTCGGAGAATGGTTTGAAAAATAATTCTTCAAAAGTTGATTTCAAAACCAGAAAAGTGAAAATATCAAAATGATGTTTTCTTTGTTTTCTCGGTGGTAATTTCATAAATAATAGATTTGTATAAATCAAGTTTTTCTTTTTGACTCAAACACTTCTCCCTATCTAATCTCTCTCTTTCCCAACTACCCCCCTCTCATCCTCTCTTATCGCCATAACACAACTGCAACAAAGCCAAAGCCACTTCATGCAGAGAAAAAAAAAGAAGAAAAACTAAGCCCCATCATCTGAAAAATTCACTATTTCTTCTACTCATTCTCCTCCTGGTTGTAATCTTTCCTTCTGTGTTCTTATTGTTCGCTAGGGATGGTTGGTGGTGGAAATCTATGGGTTTCGTACTTGCAGATTGATAGCTTCCCGCAAGTATACGGGGTTGTTGTAGTACCAAGGTCGTCTCACAGGGATCTTTGTTAAGTACTATTAACAATGCAATGTAAGATTATCTAGAAGAATCGTAAATCGAGAGAGTTTAATGTTGAAACTAAGATTAAAGCGATAGAAAGCGAGATTAAATTCAATAATAAAAAGCATCTAGGACTTCGGGGAATTCCTTGCCAATAATTCCATGCAATTAAGCTACGCATAAGCAGGCCATGTACTGTCACTACATAGCTAGCCTATGTGAATCTATGAATTAAATTCTCAAATTAAACTTCTTTAAAAGAAACG